>ML677377.1:840474-949950 GCA_007922305.1 Dermatemys mawii | reverse complement strand
CTTTCTTTCTTTCTTTCTTTCTTTCTTTCTTTCTTTCTTTCTTTCTTCATGTTTTTCCCAGCTTCCATCCATTAAAAACCTGGCTGTTTCATACTCTTCTCCCTATATGGCCCTTTGCAGAGACCTGCTAAGCTAATGGATCAAAGATCCAGCTATCATCAATCCTTGCTAATTGCCTGCAGCGGGATGTGAATGAGAGAGGCCAGGATATGTGTTTGGGAGTCTCACCAGTGCTTCCCAGAGACCCCTCTTCCCATCCTGTGGCAGGTGTAGCCTCAGTTTCCCTAACTCTGACCCATGCTTTGCAGGTTCTGCACAACGTCATGCCAGAGCTCCTGGATGCCATGCTGGGAAACCTGCTGGCAGAGTCCCAAGACACAGACAGGCTCCATTACATCTTGGAGGTGAGCCCCATAAGGAGGGGTGAGGACTGGTAAGGAGAGACTGGAAGATTCATTTTCTACTCTGTCCTCCTAGCGGGGTCCCCAGTGGGCCGTTCTTGGTTGGGGGCAATCAGTGCAATGCAGTGTCAGTCCTTCCTTCTGGAGGGACAGAGGAAGGAGCTGGGACTTCAAGCCAGAGCTCTGCCTGGTTCTGTTGAGCACTAACCACAGGGCCCCTGGCTGTCTTGGGGAGTGAGAGTCTGAAAACCCACCCTCCCCACCCCAACACACACACACATGCCCCATGAGATTCCAGAGATGGTTCTCATCCTGAGAGGCACACGCTCCTTCCTAGAGAAACAGGAGGACCCCAGGGAATCATCCTTTTTCTCCGATACGCTCTGAAATTGTGCTCTGTCACTCCCTACATGCCACCAAGGATTTTAGTAGTGGGGAAGGGTGAGGGTTCAGTCTCCTCTGTGGTGAACTATTCAGGAATCAGGAGTTGTGGGAGGATGGGACCAGCCCCAATACTGAACATTGTCCCAATCTAGAGAGACACTGACAAGTTGTGACCTGCAGGATACAAGCTGCGTTCTGAGGGAAAGAATCCCCTTCTAAAGCTCTGCTATCAGTGACTCAGTGGATGCGTCCTGGAGACAGGAAAAGAGCCACCTCCTTATTTCCAGCTGAGCTCAGAGTTCCTCATCCAGCACCCAGTGGGACAGGCTGGTGCTAAAGGTCCCACATTGGAACCTCACTAGTTGCCATGATTTGAGTGTCTTACATGGATCCATTGCGATGTGGCATAAGGAGAACCCCCGGGTGGGTGAGTTAATAGAGGATTATGGCTCTGGATGTCTCTCTGCTCCTTGTCCCCCTGGCTGATCCCCAAGTGTCTGAGAGGAGAACATGGGGTCAGTCAGTCACTATTGCTTGATCAGACCCTTGTTTAATTCCCTGCACCCTGTAGAAGCAGAGAAAGGAGGTGGGGTTTGCCCAATGCCATTGCCAGTCAGGAAGCAGAATGCCCCAACCTGGAACTGGGTAGGGGACACAGTGAGCTCCAGAGCCAATATGGATCACATGCACCCCTGTCATTTCTCCAGACCCGACCAGGAAATGCAGAGTGTCTGGACCTCAGCCACTGTTCCAAAGAAGCACATTGTCACTGGCCCAAGTTGCTGCACAAGTAGAAAATCAAAGACCACCCCCCAGTCTCACAACTGTGGTGAGAACATCCAAACCTTCAAACACACCATAACACAGTGCCCCCCAGATTGGAGTCAAAGGTAAAATGGGTGATTTCCACAAAATCACAGAGGAGGCCTCGGAATGGCTCCTGGATCTACAGCATCTACAGAATGCTGCTCTACAGACACCACGTGAAAGAGACTGTGAGCTTGTCCCCCCTCCCACAAGCTGAATTGCTGCAGCAGAAGAAAAGTTTCATAGGAGTGTCTGTGATGGGGACTGGGACATGAGTTTCCTTATCCTGTTGCATGTTGCAGTCATGTTGCAGATTGGATTCCCCTTGGAAGAAGCCAAGAAGCTGCAGAGGCCATACCCAGCTACTAGAGAAATCACGAAGTTGGGGGGAATAGACTTTTGGTCTGTCAGCTCCAACCCCCTCTCCCCCCCAACCCCCCCCCCCCCCACACACACACACACTCCTTTAGCCACTGAGATGCAGGAGATCTCTCTGCTGGCAGCAATACAGGGTCCTCTCGCATCTCTGTGTGCTGCACAGTAAAGTGGGTCTGCTCACACACATCAGAGGTCCGTTTCCAGCCCATCATGGCCTCTGCGATAAATTGCCCTCCAGAAAGAGCCACTGGAGGCTCTGGTCCCTAAGCATCTGCGACCTTTTAATAAAGGGGCTTCCCTGACCCATGGGACCCTGAAAGCCTCCTGGGGAATGGACTGCCTTGGCTGCTGCAACTCTCTTACCCTCCCTTTGAGGCACTAGAGGGTGATGCCATTCTATCTCCAGGCCTTGGACGCTGGCTCTGGGCAGTCTGCTAAAGCCTCGTGTCCTGTTGGATTTAGGTCTTTGGAAAATTCTTCTCAGAGGGGCAGACAGCAGTGCTGGCCATTCACGACCCCCTGCTGCGTGTCAGCCAGGTTGGGCTGGTGTTAATCTACTCCCTCCTGGGGGTAGCTCAGCAGCTGATGGGGGACAAGGTAAGCGCTGCAATAGACTCAGGAGATTGGGGCAGGGCCTAGGGCCTCATTCTCATCCTATCGTCATTCGATGGCCTGGCAGCGAGGAGCCTGGCGAGGACCTCTGGATTTCATGGACTTCTGTTCTTAAGATGTGGTGCTATACTGTCACTCCTGGGAAGGGCAGGAGAGTCCTCTAAGTGCCTTCTGTGAACCTTTCCTGCCCCACAGAGCTGCACCCATTTCCCCATGTCCTAGTGTCCATGTCATGTGAGCCACCATCTAGAGTTGCTCCCATAAGTGGCAGCGTGGGAGGCCAAGGACTGACCAGTGATAGCGACTGACCAGGCAGGGCTGAGGCACATGGGCGGGGGAAGCTGGTCTTGCTGCTGGCAGGGTGGGACCCGCTCTAGAGAGAATGGGAGGATTCAGTCAGCAGGGGCTGCTGACCTGCCCCGTTCACCAGGGCTGCCATCCTGTGGCTTCAGCATTTGTCACTGGGGTGACCTGGGGAAAGGTCTCAACCTCCCCGCATCCCACTTCACTGCTGCCAGAATCCCTCCTGCCCCCCACACCCTGCTAGAGCCCCCTCCCTGCCCTACTCGGTGGGCATGGAGGGGGAGGTTGAGGAGGGGGTTCGGAGAACTTGAGCGGTGTCCCCAGGTGGGTTGGAGGTGGAACAGCTGTCAGGGGCACTGATGAGTAGGTGGCCAGAGCTAAACCCACAAGGAGGGGGGTTGGCACTGGAAGTCACTAGAGAAGACAACAAGACTCCATCCGGGGGATCAGGAGGGTGAATCCACCGCTCAGACAGGAGGAGCTGCCGGGTGGAAATGGGGCTGGTTCCAGGTGCCCTTAATCATCCCTGGTTCCTGGGGACCGTCTCAGTCTCTGACATGTTCTCGTTCCCCTGCAGCAGGAGGACCTCACAGCCAACGTGATGTGCCAGCTCCACGTCATCCTGCACTTGCGCCAGGTGCCCGAGGTGCTGCAAAGGCTTGTGCCTCATGTGATGCTCTTAAAGGTTCCCCTCTCATGGTCAGTAACTCCTGCTCCCTGCTGCAGGTACTGCTCTGTCTCATTGTAAATGGTGGCTAGTGGAAGGGGAAATGGAAGCCCCTGGCACTGACAGAAACTCTCTCTCTCTCTTTGGACCAGGGTCCTTCCCTCTGACCCCAAACTTCCTTCATCTGGGGCATGGTCTCTTCCCCTCACTCCCATACACCTCCCCTCTTCCCTTGGTCTGACCCCCATCCCATTCCCCCTGCTCCCAGGCAGAGATCCACCTGCCCCATATGGCACAGAAGGACCTTTGTGTCAGGGCTACAGACTGTCTGACCAACTGAAGCTCAGGAAGCTCCACATTTGAGGAGGTGGGGATGGGACAGAAGTCAGGGCTACCTTCACCGCCTGCCCTTTATTCTTCCTGTGGCCCTTCTGTGGTCTCTCAGAGTGTGACATGAATAGGAGCCTCCTCCCCAGCTTTCTTCTAGGCCCTGGGGTGTGTCACCGCCTCCCAGATGGGTGCAGTCAGAAGCTGAGCCACCATGGGAGCAGTGGGGACAGGTCACCTTGTCCTTTGAAACCAAGCAGTGCTAGTTCTCAGAGGCTGAGAGGGAAGACTCTGCTCCCTCATGGAAGAAAGAGCCATTGACTCACCCTGTTACCTTTGTTCCAGGTGAGGAACCAAGATGGGCTCAGGAAGGGGTGATGAGGATGTGAACATCCTGGGCCCAGATGCTCTACCAGTGATATGCTGACGGGGTGGTGTTCCCAGCCTAGGTGTCTGGCCTGAGCTATGCAAACCCCACTGACACCAGCAGCAGTCACACAGCTGCCCCTTTAGCAAGGGGAGCTGGGAGTGGGGGCATCAAGAGCTGCTGCCACTTGGGGGAAGAATAGGAGCACGGTGGGGAGAGCAGGATTAAAGACCCCACTTGAGGCACCCAGGGCAGATCAGGCCCCACACCTCCTTCCCAGGGATGCCTTCAGCCCCCAACAGCTTCAGAAGCCCATATCAGAGAACCTCCCCCGCCCCCCCACACTGTCCCTCACCCCCAGAGCATCAAGTTTCTCCTCCCTTCATGTTCACACCTCAACTGCTAGAAGAGGGCCTCATCCTCCCTGATTGAACTAACCTCGTTATTGCTAGCCTGATTCTTGCCTATATGTTTATACCTGTTTCTGGGAATTTCCACTGCATGCATCTGACGAAGTGGGTATTCACCCATGAAAGCTTATGCTCCAATACATCTGTTAGTCTACAAGGTGCCACAGGACTGTTTGTTGCTCATACTCCTTTGTTCTCTTTGAGCTTCACAGGAGATGTCTGGTGAACTGCCCTTGGACTCTGTGCCCAGCACCACTCAGAAATTATTTGCTACCTTCAAAGAGACAGGGCACAGCTCAGCCTGGTAAGTAGGCTGGAGACTCACACTTCACTCGAACACATGACACTTAGGTGGTTTAGGAAGCATAGTAACAAAGAAGAGATTTAAGTGATAGTAAGCAAGAGAAAGAGACAAATTTCAATCAATCAAACAAACAAATGAAAACACACTTTGTAGTGACTAAAACTGAATCTTAACAAGTCACAATCGTTGCCTTAGCAGTTTCCAGACTAACATCTCAGCTTTCCTAACAGACCTTATTTGATGTCCGTGTATGGTACAAAAATTCTCTGTTGAATCAGCTGATTTGATTTCTTAGTCTTTTGGTTTTAGACCCTCTGTTCTCCTTCTGGGGTGTCTGGACCCTGATTGTAACAGCTCTCTTCCAGTCTCTGACCCAAACTCTCACACAGATGTATGCTGCAGCCAATCCAGCTCAGGGAGCAGTGGGGACAGATGATCTCGTCCTGTCAAACCAAGCAACATGGGTCTCATTGAGGCTTAGATGGAAGATTCCAAGCATCTCCTGGAGGTAAGAACTGTTCACTATTCTGGGCACTTGAGGCTTTTGCAACAAAGAGGGGGCTCCTGTTACATAACCTGTTTGTCATCATGACTTCCTTTTTTTATTCTCAGAGGATGTGTCCAGGATCCTAGAGACTGTTTCCTGCAGGAGGCTTGAGCGGGGAGAGATCACTCATTGTCATGACTCATGGTTCATTAACCCAGGTCTGCAGGGTTCATGGGAGCAGCCATACTCCAGCACCTGGAAGCCTACTAAAAACTGCTTACCTAGGACCTATGAAGCGGGGAGGGATAGCTCAGTGGTTTGAGCATTGGCTTACTAAACCAATGGGTTGTGAGTACTATGGTAATAGATGGGCCTGGTGGCATATGATGAAAAATTGGAGGGGATGGGATCTAAGTTACTACAGAGAATTCTTTCTGGGTGTCTGGCTAGTGAGTCTTGCCCACATGCTTGGGGTTCAGCTAATCGCCATATTTGGGGTCGGGAAGGAATTTTCCTCCAGGGCAGATTGGCAGAGGCCCTGGAGGTTTTTTGCCTTCCTCTGCAGCAAGGGGCGTGGGTCACTTGCTGGAGGATTCGCTGTACCTTGAAGTCCTTAAACCAAGATTTGAGGACTTCAATAGCTCAGATATAGGTGAGAGGGGTATTGCAGGAATGGGTGGGTAAAATTCTGTGGCCTGCGTTGTGCAGGAGGTCAGACTAGATGATCATAATGGTCCCTTCCGACCTTAAAGTCTATGAGTCCAGCCCCAATTTGAGGCTCCATCCCTGCGGCCTATTGGCAGAGTCCCAGAGCAGCAAATTGGCCCCCGGGACCTCCTTAAACCAGCAGCAGGAACAAGAAGCTGTCTGAACACCCGAGCTCCTGTTGAGCGGCTGGTGGGAAGTTCCCGGCTGCTCTTTATCCAGGTATTTTGGTATATTTCTGCAAAAAGCTGACTTGCATGTAATTGTTTCTGGCAGTGTTCACCTCAGTCATCATAACAGAGCTTCCACCAACAGTACAGCTCATTATATGATTATCACTGATCTGTCACAGCTGATGTCTGGTCTTCCAGGTTAGTGCTCCCGGGTGAAATTAACATTTAGTTTCATATCCCCTGGGATCCTGACATGAAAATAAATGTCTGGAAGTCTCAATGTTATTCAGCACAGTCACCATGTTGATTAAAGGTTCTGCCACTCCAGGTGATGTTGCCTGGTATCAAGGCGGGTCCCCTAGTATTCCTGGCTCTGAGCTATCCAGCGCCTGTTCTTCCCCAGCCCTCTGTGGCTTAACCTGCAGCCGCACGTCTACTGGACTTGTATGGCTGATGCTATACCTTGCCTGCACTATAAATGAATGCGAGACAATAATGAGGGACTGGCCTCTTCTCTTGACAAGGCAAATCGCTGGCAAAATCCCAAAGCCATGTGGCCTCCTTGTAGATTGAGTGTGCCTGGATGGATCTCTGGTAAGGCGCACAAGGTGGTCTGATTGTAGATTCAGTTTTTGTTCATCACTGGCAGTCTTGTCATGTCAGCAAAACCTTTTGACTTTGATGTTATCACTGATCATGTACCAGCATTCCTTGGTACACATGCTTCAGGATTCATTGGTCTTCCATTCTTATAACATATCTGTACCAAGAAAGCCACTGATGCTGAACCAGTGCCAACGGATGTGGTTGCTGGGTTTGGTGGTTTCCAGACAAGGCAATAGAGCTGGGTGCTAGGCAGCACAGGCACTGACTTCCTCTCTTTCCGGTGGGTGCTCGACCCTACCCTCTGCCCTGGTCCCATCCCCATTCCACCCCTTCCAAGCCCCCATTTCAACCCCTTCCCCAAAGTCTCTGCCCCAACTGTGCCCCTTTTCAAATCCTTCCCCAAATTCATACCCCGGCCATGCCTCTTCTCCGCTTCCTCCCCTGAGCATGCCATGTTCCCACTCCTCCCCTCCCTCCCAGAGCGCGCTAACCCTGCCAAACAGTTGTTTGGCGGCAGCTGGGTGTGAAACGCTGGGAGGTAGGCAGAGGGGAGGGGAACGCGGTGCACTTGGGCCGGGGGAGGAGGAGGTTGGGTGTGGGGGGAGGGGAACTTGGCTGCCGGTGGGTGCAGAGCTCCAGCCCTCTACCCACGGAGTCAATACCTATGCTAGGCAGTGATCTGCGACCAACACAGCCAATGCTTGAGAACTGCTGCTCTAAACTCCCCATGCTTTCCTCAGCATTTCCTGGAGTCTCCCCTCTGTGCCTGCCCTACCAGTGATGGCCACTTCCTAGCTCTGGGGTGGCTTGTGGCTGGGCGGGTAGGGAGCAGACCTTACGTAGTGTATGGGGAGATGGCAGAGGTGGGCAAACTATGGCCTGGGGACCACATCCGGTCCTTCAGGCATTTTAATCTGGCCCTGGCCTTGGGGAGCGGCATCTGGGGCTTGCTCCCAAAAGCAGAGGCATATTTTCCCCCGCTCCCCACCCCAACTCCTATGCATAGCAGTAGCCAAGGGGCTCCATACACTGCTCCTGCCCCAAGCTCCGGCTCTGCAGCTCCCATTGGCCAGGAACCATAGCCAATGGGAGCTAAAGGGGCAACGCTTGCAGACGGCATGCAGAGCCGCCTGGCTGTGCCTCCACATAGGAGCCAGAGGAGGGAACATGCCACTGATTAAGGTAAACGCTATCCAGAGCCTGCACCTCTGTCCCCCTCCTGTGCCCCAACACCCTGCCCTAGCCCTGATCCTCCGCATCCCATAGCAGCCTCCTGCATCCCTAACCCCTCATCCCCACCCAATCCCAGAGCCTGCACACACAGCTGGAGCCCCCACCCCAGCCCTCTGCCCCAGTCCGGAGCCCGTTCCCATACCCTGAACTTCTCATTTCTGATTCCACCGCAGAGTCCTCACCCCTCTCCCACATCCCAACCTCCAATGTTGTGAGCGTTGCCGGCCCACCATACAATTTCCATACCCAGATGTGGCCGTCGGGCCAAAAATTTTGCCCAGCCCACCTTGAGGTCAGGTAGGCCTCTGGATAAAGGAAGTGGGAGCAAGGCCTCAGCTCTTTTCGCTAGCCCATTTCACAGGGGTAGAAGTGAAATGTTCCACACAATAGTGGGACCATTCCCCCGCTTACGTTTTAAATAGTTACTACTTACCCCCACGAATGGTCTCATTTCATGTACTGCATACCTGCCAATCAATCCCGCCTGAACCAAACCAGTGATTCTTAAATGACATCTTGGACAATGCTTTGACATGTGTAACAATTAAAAACTACCGGTTTTAGGGGCACTGTTCCACGAGAGAATTAAACATCCCCATTATAGTTCTAGGGAGGATTAATATGGACTGGCTCAGAAAGCATAATACCAAGAATGTAGAGCACATAAGAGATGCCATTGATCACAGGCACCAGCTCTGTCCATTTATAAAATGTTGTGATTTACATGGAGCAAATTCACTAGTTAAAGTACTATTCATTAATGTGCAGGGGAACTATGTCACATTGTATTGCTGTGTGAGATTATTGCTGTGTGATGAGACTTGTCTGCTAGCCTTGTTGTTAATGGACGGCTACAAATGGGATTGTTTTTTTGGTAGTTTTTCACTGTCATTAGCTCAGCTATCATTGAAATTCTGGCTCCAATTGATTGGGGAGGGGGGGTGAACTGCCGGCAAACCGACAAATCAGTTATTTGCCCAGTTCTAGTTCTGGGCCCCAGGACCCTGTGCAGGCCATGAAGTGCAATGGGATCTTGGGCAGCGCTAACAATCATTTTATGTCAGTCACCTCTCAGGGCATTTACAATTGACTTTCTTTGCTACGTTTAAACAGCTGATTCTGTACAATTCAGCCTCACACTGGACAAGTGTTCATAAACTGGCAGCTGTAATCTGCTCTGCTTCATGGATTCAGCTGCTTTTGTGTTTAATCCTCTACATTCGTTAGCTGTACCTTCGTTAGTCCCAGTCCCGGGCTAAATGACTCTGGGACAGTATTTGTCCTGTATTTCTTGCCACTCCACGCCTGCCCGAGGCTCAGGAGAGGCACTGGCGTCTTTCTGGTACAGGGGGAAGGACCGAGATGGTTCCCTTGCTCCTCCTCTTCCCCTGAGGCCCTGCTCTGGCCAGGACAGAAGTGGGAGCCGGGCAGCAGTCAGAGCTGACCAGGGAGCCTAGGCTGCTGTGGGCAGTCCTGGAGTCCCAGACCTTCCACTTCCCCTGAGCAGCGCGCCCTGGACGGGAGCGGGGAGGGGGGACACAGGCCAGGGGCTGCTCTTGGGCACCCCTGCCCAGGGAAGGTGGAGAGGTAGGACTCCCCACAGTGGCACAGGCTCCTGGGGTGGCTCTTACCAATGCCCAGCTCTGGCTTTTGGCCTGGGCAGGGGGCAGGGCTTCAGGGGAGAGGCAGAGAAAGAGGCAGGGCCAAGGAGTGGGGCGGCGCTCCTGCATGTGTCCTGTTTCTGCATTTGGAAAAGGTGGTCACCCTACCCAACATGCACCTAACCCTGCAGTCCTTGCTCTCATGGCAGAGGAGTGCAGGGGAGGACCCAGCCTGTCTTTAATCCTCACAACCCCCCTCAGAGTGTGGAAACACTGTCCCCATTTCACAGGTTAAGAAACTAAGGCAGAGAGTAGCGAACCGACTGGCCCGCGACCACAGCTGTGGTGTACTGGGAATGGAACCCAGCATTTGGACTTGCAGCCCCCTGCACTCACCACTTATGCCTGCCCCCAATCCCATAAGAGGCCAATGCTCTAGAGTAAACCTTCTCTTTGGGCTCTGACAATGGCTGGCCACATGCCCTTGGGCAAGGCCCCTGTCACGGAGTCCACGGGGTGATGGTCTGGATGTGCTCCTTAAGAAGCCAGTCAGGACTTTGGGGGGAAGCTTTCTCTCTGTAAACAGCCTGTCTCCAAGGCTAGGAGCTTCATAGCTTCCTGGGTCTGACCTCAGAGCATTCAGCACCTTCTGCCCCTCTGTGCACTTCCCCCAGCAAGCCCGCCCAGGTGGAGTCCTGGGGCAGCCCATGGGGCTGCACCCCAACTCCATAGTCAGACATGACTCTCAGCCAGCCATTAAAACAGAGGTTTATTAGATGACAGGTGATCTAAGACAGAGCTTGTAGGTAGAGTGAACACGATCCCTCTGCTGGATCCATTTTGGGGCCAGGGAGCCAGGCCAGCCTGCCTGAAGCTCTCTGCCTCTTCCCAGCTAGACCCAGACTGAAACTCCCTCCACAGCTCCTCCCCTGCTTCCTTTGTCTCCTTCCCAGGCAGGAGGTCAGGTGACCTCTTCCCCCCACCTGGAGTCAAGTTACAGCTTCAGGTATGGACACCTTCACACAATAGTCAGAGAAGCCATTGAGAGCATTTCTATTCCATCATAGCCCCTCTGTACTGAAATGGGGATAAAGGCTGTTACTGGCTTCGGTCCTCCGGGACACACTGCAAAGTGCCTGTAGCGTGGTGGTTACCCCCCCTGGCTAAAAGGGGCTTAAAACAGCCCAGGAAAGGGTTGTGGCTGGGAGCAAGCAAGCTCCAGCCTGATTGGGAAGACAACCACAGCTGGGGCCAGACCCAATTAGAGGCAGCTGACCCTTATAAAAGGGCTGCTGGTTTACAATTCAGTCAAAGACATTCTCCTCTAGCTGTAGAGGCAGACAGGCCTGGCTGCTGGGGATCGTGACAAGGTACCTAGAGTGGAGCAGGGCTGGGGTAAGGCAAGAGGAGCTGGAGTAGCTCTGGCCTGGAAACCCCCAGGATGCAGCCCAAATGGAGGTACTGGGATTGCAGGGGGTAGCCCATGGGTAGGCAGAGGCAGCAGGCCAAACCCTTCTTGCCTATGATGACTGGCTTATACAGACTACAATTGGCCCCAGTGAAAGGGGGCTTCATGGTGACTGGCAGTAGCCCATAGGCTGAGGCAAGGTGTGGACAGGGGGTAGGGGTTCCCTGGGGAGGGGAGACCCTGTGATCTGTGGGGGGACTTCAGGGGTGCAGCACCCCAGGGAAGAGGGCACAGGGGTCCGGGAGGGACATGGGGCCAGCAGCAAGTGGGACATCTGCTTGCAGAGTGCGCTCCGGATGCTGGAAAGAGCTAATTCCCTGGATGACCAGTGGGAGGTGCAGCAGGGGTGAGTCACTGCCTTATTACAGTGCCCTATTTGTGAAGTCTGCTGCAGAGGCCGGGATGTGATGGGCTGGGAGCTGTATCAGGAGAGGAGTTCTGGATGGTGTCTTAGAGGAGGCTCAGGTCTGCTGGCTGGGGACAAACTGCTTTTGAATTCAGTGTTGTTCCTAATGTGCTGGATAGCTGCTGTCATGGGAGCATTGGGGGCTCATGGAATGCAGGATGGGGCCCTGCATTGCGCAAAGTGAATTCAGACCTTCCTGGGAAAGCTGCTAGAGGAGCCCATGTGGAGCAATTCAGGGATGACTGATGGGTCACAGAGCTCCTGGCCCAGGTCGGCCCCTAAGCAGGTTTCATCCGGCATTCAGTGTCTCTTCCAGCCGAGTAATATTAAGCCGGTTCCCAGGAACAGCTCTTCCAAGCTCTGCGTGGTGTCTGGACACCCCCCGCTGACAGCTTTGTGACGAGACACTCGTTCCGTAGCCCGCTTACTCTCTCCCACGTGTAGGGCCTTAATTCACAGGCACTTGCATCCCTGGCAGGAGAGGGCTTTATTACTAGCTCTCATGCTATTTGAGAGGGGTTTCAGCCTTACATGGGGTTCAGCAGTAATGGTGTGGGTTCTTCCGAGCTAATCCCAGCAGCAGGCTCTTCTGTTCTTGAGCCAGGCTGTTCTGAGCCGATATACCTCTGTCAGCTGGCATCGTTCGAAGCTAATGTGTTCCCAGGCTGATCTATGCCTCTTGGCTGACTCCAGAGTAGCAATTTTGGGTTGATTTGGTGCCCCGTGACATTCAGCCTGGAGTGTTTTCTGAGCTGCTGCTTTTCAAGAAGCAAAGTTCAGTTTTCACCTTTTGCTTTGTAAAGTGCTTTCACTTTCCTACAGCAACCTGCAATGCGTGTACACATTGTATCGATCAGCAATTAACTTTCACATGTGACCAGCAAACAATGGCCTATGATCCCTGTTAAACAGAGCTGGAAGTTATTAGAGGAAGGCCCAAATAAGAGAGAGAAGCGCAAAGAAACATTGCTCTCCTCTCTGGGTAGCTTTGGGAACTTGATAGAAACCATACAAAGACGATGATCAGAAATAACATTATAGAAGTGCTCCAGCATGTGGGAAAGTTTCCTGTATGGTAAAAGGCACCAAGAAATGTAGGACTAGTCTGTGCTGAGTTTGGTGTGGGTGTGTGAGAAGGACAGGGAGAGGCAAGGAGAATTCTCATGCTGTGACTGGGTAGCTGTCTGTGATTGCCTATAGAGTTACTAACTCCCCAGAGCGGTAGGGAAGGAACAGATGAAGTTGGGGCTATGGCTCTGCTCCCTCCTCACCAGCCAGGGGGCAGCATTGTGCCTGTGCACATCCACATGGCCACCTATTGACAGGGCCGGCTCTAGCGTTTTTGCCGTGCCAAGCGGCGAAAAAACAAAATAAACAAACCTGCCATCGAAATACCGCCAAAAGAAGTGGCGCGCTGCCCCAGTCACGGATGGTGTGCCACCCCCCAACATTGGCCGCCCCAAGCATGCGCTTGGGATGCTGGTGTCTGGAGCCGGCCCTGCCTATTGAGGCCTCCAGCGTAAAGTTCACAGCCTCATGAAGTTACATGATGGTGCATGTTACACAAGTGCAGTGCTGTTGTGCCTTTAAGTGTGGCTGTCCAAATGTGGATTGCCAGAGTTTCAGGATTAATGTGTTGGATGCAAAGGAGATGAGAGCCTGAATCCATGATTTTTCCCTAGGCTTCTCACAAGCAGAAGAGCCCCTGGCAGCTCCCTCAGGGCCTGAGGAGTTTAAGGTGACATATGGAATAGTCAGACTATTGTATCAACTTTATAACCATACTATGCATCCTTATGGCTAGGGACTGGGTTCCTGTGTCAGTGGGGGAGTTACAGGCTTTCTGCAGGAGCAGGGTGGTAACTATTGCCAGTCCTAAGGCAGGTAACAAGCCTGGGGAATGGTCAACCTACTGGGGTGCAGTGCTGTAGACTGGCCTCATTCCAGAGGCTTAGCAGATGAAGAACCGAGAACTCTATATAGTGGCCACCTGATGTGGGGCAGACAGGGCTCACTCACCCTTTCCAAGAAGAGTTTGCCAGGAGACTAACTGGAGGGGCGGGCTGTGCTGAAACCTGCCAGGGCCTCCATGTGGAAGATGGGTGACCAGTGGTAAGCTAGACCCACATGTGAGCTGTTCCTTGTTTTATTGATTTATTTTCCTAGTGTCGCCCCTTTAGAGGGGGTGCTCCTGAAATACGACATGGCACATCAAGGAGACTTGACCCTGGACGACGGCTGCAATGGCTACAGAGGTTCAGGAATCCATTTCCCAGCTTGTCTAGGGTGCAGGGTAGAGATAGAACTAGCTAGCAACACCACCAGAATTAGTCACTAGGCAGAACCCAGAGACAGAGGGTTTGGATGAGTTTGGAGTGGAGCTGGGATGGAGGCACCAGGACCCAGGAGACGAGAGAGGGCTGCAGCCACACCTCAGGAGGGGGTCACATCTGTAATGCTTTGGTTTTGAATAAATAGTTTTTTGCTGTAGGAGAGCTGGTTGGTCACTGGGTAACCCTGTCATTGCCCCTGGGAGAACAGGACGGCAGGTGCTGAATGAAAGTCAGACCTGCTGAGATCCTCACAGTGAACTGCAGGAGTCTGCAGCCTAAATACCCCATCTGTTGGGAGAGGATCGCAGGATCTGTTCTGGAGAATGTGACAGCTGGAGGGCTGACTGAAGTGAGGTGCCCTCACAGAGACCATGAAGGGGTCTGAGGCATAGTGTAGTGGGACAGCTGCTCCACTCCCATGCCAGAGTGGGATAAGAGTAGGCCAGAGCAGCTGCACAGGCTGGCAACCAATCAGAAAAGGGCCTACTGAGGGCCAATTGGGGCTAAGTTTGTAGCCAGGCAATGAGGGACAGGTTAAGCGCTATAAGAAGGCTGCACAGGGCAAGGGGTAGTTAGTCTCTCCTGGACCTTCTAGGGGGAAGGTCTGGCTCCTGAGCAAGGAGCAGAAGCACCAAGGACAGTGCAGTGCTGGGCAGACTCGGGGGAGCAGAGGGGAACTCCAGCCTGGTTACCTGTCAGGCTGCTGGCCCTGAGAGAAGGGCTTATCCAGTGCAGAGGTGCCACAGTGGAAGCTGCTCAGGGAGAGCGAAAGGGACTAGAGGAGAGGAGGAGGGCAGGATGGCTGCTGCCAAAGAGTCCCTGGGCCAGGACCCAGAGTAGAGGGTGGGCCTGGGTCCCCACCACCCCCTGCTTTCCTTCTCATTGCACCTGGCTGCTGAAGTGCCCTCTGTGAACTACACCAGACCCCTGCCAGAAGGGGCTTGACTTGGGGTGTGGCTGGCCGCTACAGCTGTAGGGCTGAAGGACTGCTGTGAACCCACCACCACTCCGGAAGGGGGCAAGTGTGGACTTGGGGGCACTGCCAGAGGGCAGTGGCCTGAAGAGGATGCCGCCAGCAAGGAACAACGTGGGGTCCAGATGCCAGAGGAGGGCAACTGAGAGTGAGAGATGGACGGGATGCCACCTGAGGAGGGTGCTCTGCCACCAACTGAGCTAATTCCTGGACTAAACCACAGGAGGTGCTAGGTGGTGAGTCCCAACCTGTTACACACAGTTAGCTCTGCCATCTCCATAGCGCTCTCTGATCCTGAAAAGCAATGAATCCCCCATAGGCCCTGGCAGCCAGGGGAATTGGGATCAGGGAAACCTTAACCAACTAACTTAATCTGCTAATCTTGAAAGCACGAGGCCCCAAATCCTCAGAGGTTTATAGGCACCTAATGCCCATTGAGGATCTGGCCTAGGCTCCCAGCAGCCCAAATCTCCACTCCCTTTCTATGCTTCTGCCTCCTCACAGTTCCCCTCAGCAATTTCCCCTCCTGGCAGTACTCCTGCTTCCAGTCCTGTTCCTCTCCCGTTACAATGACAGGGGCCCACTAGCTGCAGGATCCCTGAGTCCCCCCAACAGATGCTTGGCCAGCTTCTGCAGGGTCCCCCTCCTGGACTGGGACAGCCCACCAGCTGTCACCAATCACCCAGTCTGGAGATGTCTGCTTGCAGCTCCTCATAAACTGTCCTGGGGCTGCAGCCAGGGAGTTAAATCAGGACACACACACCCCTGCACCTCTGTGTATGACTTTACTGCCCATTTGCTGGGCACATGGTGCACTTTACTGTCCTGCTCCCCCCTCTTCCTGGTAGAGGATGGAAGGAGAGCCAGTGTCCTCGGACCGCATGGCTGGACCCACAGCACCTCAAACCCTCTGACAAGTGCCCTCTGCAGAATCTCCCTCTCAGGATAGGGCAGGATTTGGGTAGTGGGAGGACCTAGAAGAAATACCCATTGCTTACAAATCACTGGGATTTGGAGCAGAAAACAAATGTGGGCCTTAAGGTGGCGTTCGCAGCTAGCTCCAAAACTGCCCATGCAGCCTGGACAGGGACAAACTGGCTCCTTCCTGGCTTCGGCCCTAGGGTCTGTCTGCTCTGCAATGGCATGTGTGGGCATCCCTGAGCTAGCCTGCTCAAAAGAGCAGTTTAGCCACAGAGGCATGGGCCACCCAAGTACAGTCCCACCCAGGACTTGAAATGCATGGTGAAGACCATCCTGCTGCCTGAGCTGCAATGACCACATTGTTGTTTTTAGCGAGCTAGCTGGATCCCAGCAAGCTCAGGTTTGCTCCATGCGCTGCCATTGCACCTCCCAACTGCAAATAAGTGGACACCTTTGACAATAATGTCCTTAGTGGCTCTGTGCCTCAGTTTCCCATCTATGAATTGGAGGTTGCTGTGAAGATAAATTCATAGATTCTAACTCAGAAGAGACCATTGTGATCATCTGGTCTGACTCCCTGTACAATATAGGCCAGAGAACTACCCCAAAATAATTCCTGTCAACTAAAGCATGTCGGGTTTTTTTTTTTAAATCCACTCTTGAAATTCATTACCAGTTGTGAAGCACTCAACTATTGCAGCACTGAGCGCTATACAAAAGCTCAGGAGGAAACTAAGATGTCCACTTACAGCATAGGGTTTGGCTGCTGTGTGGTTAAATAAGGCAGCAAATGCATATTGAATGAAGTAGATGGAACAAAACATTGAATAGCGGCTTCATCCAATGAGTGGTATCAGTGCTTTGCACTGAACTAGGCAGCCATCCTATAGGGAAAAAAATAGCATGTGAGCATATAAAGACTGTAGCATAATGCATATGTACAAGGGGGTCTTTTAACACAGGATTTTTTTTAATGTACTATAGTCTTTATGATGTAGAACTTTCTTCCTGTACTTGATAGTGGGGGCAGGGAGAGGGATTGACTCCAGGCCACTACTGCTAATGGCATAGACGGCTGAGGATAGTCTGCTCTTTTGGGAGGCAGATGGCGAACAGATCTGTTGAAACTGGCTTCAGAATTATGTCATTACTGCCTGACAACTGATATTTCACTACCCAGTATTTCTGGCCCACTTGGCACCAGGTGGGGTGGAGAGGAAATATGAGAGAGAGAGAGAGAGAGAGAGGTCCCCTTGTGCAGACTTTTGGAGCAATTAAATCTAGTGTATGTTTGTCGCTTTGATTTTTGTCCTACAGATCAGGCCCTTGCTGCTCCTCAGAGGTTCAAAGATGCTTATATAGTCCCAATGACCCATAGCTTGGTGCTTGGTTTCCTGTATGGACATAGCTCCATAATTCCTGGCCTCTAGTGGCTACATGCTGATCTGCATCCACATTAGCACTTCCCTCTACTGAGCAAAATCAGACCAATAAAAGAGATTCCCTCACTCACTTTGTTTCTCTTATGTGCATCCGTTGCAGCGACAGAGAATAGATGTCTTCTCATGTGTTTGTGCAATGCTGCTATTTGTTGTCTGGATTCAGACCTGTTGATGAATTCGTGATTTGTATGTCTCAGAGGCTGAAGTTTTTCTGCTAGCATAGGGGTGCCAATTTTGGTTGAACATATTCCTGGAGGTTTCATCACATGACGACATTTTTAATTAAAGATTCATCTTTAATTTCTGGAGATTTCAGGGCAACCCTGATGTGTTGTCAACCCTATGCTAGAATCACTTTTAGAACCATCTGCGAGGATTAAGTTGTTACTGTGACATTATAGTGGCATGGTACAAATGCTCTCATGATGCCACAACTAGGTCCAGGTGAATTACCTGTGTCTAACCATTTGTAAACTGAGCAGATCACAATTTCTGGAGTTTGAATACTTTGCCAAATGATTCCTGTGAATAACACCTCTTCTGGAGATTGTTCATTGGCTGTTAAAAACTGGGAGTGTCTGACACTTAAGTTATGTTGATTAGTTTTGATTGGACACAGGTCACATGGAATGTTTATGTTGGCTGATTGGATGAGGGCAACTCTTGTAAACACACATTCACAAATCTGAGTTCAAAATGGAATCTGTACATGGCTCCATAGCCTGACATTGGAACTGCTTGCCCAGCGGTAGCCCCAACAAACGTGACCATAGTTACAACATGGGCAAGTTACAGTTAATGAAAGGGCAAAAAAACCACCCTTGGTTAATGCAGCAACTTAAGACTGCCAGGTGATAGCTTATGCTCGTGCACAGTGTCCAGTTCAGCAAAACTCAGTGTTGGAAATACAGAGTTTAGGTAAATGCTCATGCAGCCTTAACTCTGCCCCCTCCCTCCACTCTGCTCCTGGAGCTGGCAAGAGTCACTGGGCATTATCTGCAGCTCTCATGGTGCTTTCAATATTTTAGGTGTAGTTGTACTGACCAGTGGAGGCAGCAAGTGGAGAAGGTTGGCAGGGATGTGTCTGTGAGCTGAGGAGATCTGCGGTCTAGTTTAAGGAGCAGCACAGGGCGGTTACTGTGGTATGAAGAGGTTTGGCTCTGAGATCCACTATGTGCATGAAGAAAGGAAAGAGGTGCATGCGAACCCTGAGGTGCCAGGCAGCACTATTTCAATACAGGACTGTGTAGGTTGTGTCAGGGGCAGGGCACTGGGGTGGTCTTGCCATTGGGCTTGTCAGCAGTGAGGTGGGATTTGAGAGCAGGCTATAGATTGGCTGAGGGGAATGAGGACCGTGCAGGGTTAGGTGGTATCCAGTGTGAAGGGGCTGTAGACGGGTGTGAAGCGGTTGTTAAATTTTACAAGTATGGTATTCTTCTGGGGGAGGAGGCTCAGCGTTTGAGCACAGGGGTAGGTGCAGGCAGCACCTGACCATTACACCCTTCCACTCTGCCTGCTGACGGTATCAGAGCATCTCTCAAAAAGGCCAGAGAGATGGTTTCATGCTCAGGGAGAAGGGCTCAGACCCCTGCAGCAGGCTCGGGCTCGCCCAATCCCAGCACACACACACAGAGGGAGAATTCAGGGCTGTCAGCCTCACCCCTAAACCCGCAATCTTCCTCTGCTCCCCTTCGCATTCTCCAAACCCTCCCCCTCCAGCTCTTCTTCCCTTCCCTAGCACCCATTCCCATGTATTCCCCCATAATAATCCCATTGCTCACTACTGACCCAACCCCCCTTCCCCTTTATCACCTACACTTTCACCCCTAATCACCCCTCCCCTCCAATGAGCATTCACAGGAAACTTTTTATCCAAAAATAATTTCAGCACCTTCTGAAAATTCTGCTGTACTCAGTCCATTTCTTTATTTAAAAAAAAAAATCTTGCCAGAGGTAGATTTTTTTTTTTTTTTTTTTTTCTAGATGTGGCCAGCTCCTTCCCAGATTTCTGCCCAGTCTGGGTCTAGCACCATTTCAAAGGTGCTAAACACTGAGAAAGTTCCCAGATTTGAGTGTTGCTGGGGGCTGTATCTTAGGAACCCCTTGCTCAACCACCTTTGCATCCCCAACCCCAATCTGCACTCCCATGAGGCATAGCAAATGTCAAGGCAATCTGTGTAAGCACATAGGCTTCAGAGGACTTAGTTGAGTTGTCCTTTAAACAGGGTGGTTCCTCAACCTTAGCTAGAGGAGAGCTGGCACGTGGCATGCCACGGTACTATTGTATGAAATTAGAGAGAGCAGGGAGGAGAAGGGCTTGACGCATCTGTCAGCACCAGCACCAGGCTCAGAGAGGTTTAAGTGGCCTATTCATCTCAATTAGATGTTCTCAGATGAAAGCAAGCATCCAGTGGAGACGAATACAGCCGGAGACAACGGCTTTGAGACTGCGCATTGCTCCATTCATGGCAGTGGGTGGCAGGGCTGGATTAAGATCTTTAGAGGCCCAAAGCACTGAAAACATTATGGTGCCCCCCCATATGTAATTCAGAATCAAAACACTATACTGTAAAATAAAATTTTATCTTTTGAAATGACACAACTTACATGTATGCTGAAATTAAAATAGCATCTTTCTAGATTTTCTGATTTGCAAAGTTCAGGATAAGTTCATCAAAGCTGTCTCGAAGCATGTCCGCTTCCATAAACAATAGGGAAAGTGAATCAAGTCTGTCCTAACATATTGTTGCTCTGAGGGGTTTTTATTCTTTTCAGCTGAGAAAGCATGTTCTGTGGAGTAGTCTGTATTTTTCTAACATTGATAATTACTTAGTGCGATCTCTACATTTGGAAATACACATTGTAGTCTGTCTTTCAATATTGTGTCATGAAGATCAATGTGACTGAATTTCATTTTTCCTGTTTCATTAAACTTTCCACGCATGTAACAGTGAAATTGCCGTACTTCTCCAGAGACTCATGTTCAAGTCAACAGGGTATGAGTCAACTAGCTTTTGGGAACCTTGTGAATATTGTTCATCAGATAAGTCCATATCATTTTAGAAAAGAAAATTTACTTGATACTACTTTGTACACTTCACCTCTCCCATGAGCATCAAGTGTATCAATTATAGCATAGTAAATAGATACACAAAATTTGTCTCTGTTGCACTGCTATCATTTGTTTTCCTGATTTTGCTTGCGGAACTGGGGTTCTTTGTAGTTAGGATCAGGCAAGGTATCTTCTGATGTGTCTCCAGATCCTTTGAAATCATTCCTCCAAGTGTGTAAGTGGTTTGCTAATGATTGACAGAGGTCTGCACATGTTTTCAAATTCAATTCTTTTTCTTGGAGAGCTTTACATGTGTGGTAAAAGTATTGTAAAATTTCATTCCACATGGTCAACATGAATACAAACTCTAGTCCTTGCATCTTGTTTGCAATGTTTTCTGCCTCTTGTATAGTTTCTCCCTTTTTGTGATTGGTCTTCAGCTTTACTTTCTAATGCAAACACAATCTTTGAGTAGGACTGCAGAATGGCACTTGTTGCCACTGCATGTGCCTCCCAGCGAGTATTTGAAAGAAATTTCAATACACAATCATTGCCCAAATACATTTTAAGAACTGCCCATCGGTGTGTTGAGGCAGAGAAAAATGTATAAAGTAACTGGACTGAGAAAAAACTTAGTACCACCAGAGAATAATCAACAGCACTGCAGCCAATAAGAGTGAGAGAGTGCAGCACATGGTATGAATATGGCGCATTCTGTTCTAAAAGCTTCTTTGGCATTCCTTGATAATACACTTTGTCACTCATTAGACCAATGGGTTCATCACATATTCTCTTGGATAAGTATGATGGGTTACCTTTGCCAGCATTCCCATATTTTGAGAGATGGCCTGCTAAAAATGGTTCAAACTGAGCGACAAACTCCAACAATCCCAAGAAATTTCCATTCTGCAATGATCAAATGTGTCATTTGATCCCCAGAAAGGCAGACCACGTTCAGCTAATGTTTGAACAACAGCTATAACACACTGTAAGACATGTTGCCAGTATTCATGCTCCCCTTTAATTTGTTCTTCCAATTTTTGTGTCAATCCAAAGCCCTGTGTTCGATTTAAATATGTCAACATTGAATCTCTTTGAGTAGTGATATTTTCATGTTCAGTTTTTCCCATGATGCATTTTTGAAATATCAAATTTTTTTTTTTAATTTTTTTTTGGTGCCCCCTGCGTTGCTGGTGCCCTAAGCATGTGCTTAGTCTGCCTCTGCCTATTGGGTAATCTAGCCCTGGTGGGTGGTCCCTTCCCTCTGCCACCAGTGCTGCAGAGTTTCTACATGTGTTATGCATACCTGCTCTCAGCTCCTCCCCAGAAGGATCAGACTTTCCTAAATCCTGGCTCACGTGAGGGGTAGGGAGATGGATTCAGAACCTCTTGGAAGAACATGGTATCCCAGCTCACATGGTGGGGTGGAGAAGAGGTCAGAGTTCCTTCCCCAGATGGACCAACTTCCCAGAACTCAACTCACACAGGGGTAGGGAGGGTAATGGGCAGAGCTCCCCCAGATTCTGACACACATGGGAGGGCAGAGAGAGGGGTTCAGACACCCCCAGAAGCATAAATCTCCTATGTCTGGGCTAAAATGAGGTGGGCCGATGGGGACTCGGAGCCCTCAACAGGGGCTGGTGCTCCCCAGCTCTTGGCACATGCATGAAGGTAAGGAGAGAGGCGGTACCTCACGGATCTTGTCTCCTAGCTCCCTGTCGCTCACCTCCATGTCCCTCTTCCCAGTGTCTCTTCCCCCTTCTCATTCCACCTAGTCCCCTCTCCATCAACCGCCCCTACTACTCTTTTCCTACCCACGCATCCCCATTTATTCATCCTCCCCATAATCCCTTGCTGCACCCCCCCAAACCCTGCTATCCCCACCAACTCTTCCAGTCCCATTTATCATCCTACCCAGCAAATCATGCACATGTAACAGTTTGTTTTTTTTCATTTCCAAAATCATTTCAGCGCCTTTAGAATATTTTGCAGGCCTCAGATTCCATTTCCCCCAAATTAGAAAACCTCCTGTGACAGCAGCAGCTTGGAGTAAGCTGCTCCACTTTATTTCAGTTTTCCCCCGAGGGCTCTCTCCGGATGCTCAGTGCCTGGCTGCTGCTTGATAGCTGGAACATTTCCCCCGTGAGCCAGTCAGGTCCTGGGACGCCCAAGTCCGTGTCAAGCCACTTAGCCTGTCTTCCTGTACCTGTGCAGTGAGCCCTTTAGCCAGCTGCCAAGCACCTCCCAGGCTGAGACACTGACCTGACAAACCAAATTCCTTGACTAAGAATGTTGTAATTTGCTTCCCACCAAAGGGTGAGGGGTGGTAGACATCCAGTGGGGTGTTTGAGACCCTGAGGCCGTGAGCTCAGCCCTGCTTTGGGTTCTGTGTGCAGAAACGAGTTGCCTAAATGTGTGAATGTTAACAGAGGCTGTTTTATCCTGGGGGGGCTGTATCTCGGGAACAGATTTAGTTTAAGGCCAGAAGCAGCAGCAACACAGGGGGAGAGTATGCAGGGTCACATGACCCTCCCCCCCAATTTGCTGCTTGGCTTGTACTGAGCATTCTCACGTGGATTCTCACCAATGCTGTTGAAGGTGGCTGCCCTCACGCTGCCCCTCCATCCCACCCCTGTATTGGCAGGGATGGGTTATCTCTAGCCAGTATGGACCACTGGATTTTCTAGTTTGACCTCTTGAGCATCACAGGCCCCCAGTATCCACATGCTCAACCTAATCACCAAAATTAGACCAGGTTATAACTGTCCAGGGGAACCTAGATTGTTATGTGCTGAAGGCTGGGAATAGGAGGGACTGAGACGCACTGGTGCCCCTGGGCCCTTGCAATGGCAGGGAACTGATTGTGAGATAGAGCCAAATAATCCAGGAAAGTGGCCAGTCCTCACATGCTGAGAGGAAGGCAAAACACCCCCAAGGTCACTGCCAATCTGTCCTGAGGGGAAATTCTTTCCCAACCCCACATACGGTGATCACTTAGACCTTGAGCATGTGAGCAAAAACCAGCCAGCCAAGGCCCTCCCCTCCCTGCCAGCAACACAGAGAATGCTCGGTGCCTCTTCAGAGCCCTGGCCCACTTTGCCCTATGTCCCCACTCCAGCCATGGCCATCTCTGATGCTTCAGAGGAAAGAGAACAAACTGTGTCCTCCCAGGATACTCTGGGGAAGGGGACCCCTTCCTGATCTCCACAGGTGGTCAGTGGGAGCCTTGAAGCAAAAGCCTTTAGCAACGTAAGCCATAAAGCGACCATGAGCTCCTGTTTGCCAAACTGTACCCTTCCTATCACAAGCTCCCTCGTCACACAATAGCGCTCAGAAAGGTCGTCAACTTTCTCTCAAATTGAATTACGTTGTTTGTCCCGTTTTGGGAGGCTGTTCCAGACCCTCACCCCTCTGATGGTTACAGCCAGCCCAACGTTGTCCCTGACTAGTGTCGCCGAGAGCCTGTGTGCTCATTGGAATCAGTAGCATAGCTCCTGATGACATTGACGGGCAAAGAATCAGACCGACTTCTGAAAAGCCCACCTGTAAAACTTCCTAAGGTGAATGCTGCAGACAGCTCTGTGCATGTGAAAACAGGACTAAAATGGGGAGGATTTTGCAGGTGATATCCAGGTGATGCACAACCGTCATCAGCATCTGCCAATTGCTCTGCTCCAAGCAGGGCTGCTTCCGTGGCATCACATTGTTCCATTCGGCGGCTCCTGCTTTGGCTGAGCAAATACTGCAAGATAGAGTGCAAGGTGTTTGTAATGCTCACAACAACAGTGTACAGTTGAGCTCCATGCTTGCTGTGCTACAGCATCTGTGTGGGTAACCCAGGCTTAGGAAAAAAGGTGCATGTAAGCAGGGTCTGCTGAATTCTTTCCTAACAGCTACCGGGGGGGGGGGTGGACGGGGGGGGACTTAAAGAGCAATCTATTTGCATTTACATGAAGACTCCTACTCTGCTTAGATGGTCAGCAGACAGAGTGTTGTGCTGCTCGAAGTGATCACCTTTGCCTGGTGGTGGGTTACAAATCACATTATTACTGCATGCTGGGATAGTGAAATACTGTTACCAATGTTGGCATTATTGTGAATAAAGAGAAGAACTGTGCTTAACCTGCCCAGAATGAAGGGGTCGCCCTCAGCTGAAAAGGACCTCATTAAGCCAGGGGCTCGAATGCTAGTGCCTTATGAAGTGTAAAAGGGGTGGGGGACAGGTATTCTTGCCAGGAGGGTATAAATTCTCTTTACAGAGCCTCCTTGTTCAAATAGAGAGCTAAATAGGCTTCACTGAGAGCCTCTTTTGTTATTTTAAATACGCAATCCCTGAGAGCTGAAATCACTTGTTGTATTTCTACTCAGCCTATAAAGAGCTGAAAATTACTAAGAGACTGAGGTTTTGAGCTTGCAGTAGGGCAGCAGCAAGTGACTGACAGATGGCAATGAAGGGGCTGACGAGGCAGTGAGTAGAGCAAGGGAGCAGCTGGTAGAGAGGGATGGTGGGCAAGTGCCCAAGCAGCAGAGTGAGTAAAGTGCCTTTTTACCTCCACCCAAGGTGGGAAGCAAACTCTGTGGATGAAGATCTGAACTCTGGGTCTGCACTGACCAAGGGCAGCAACTATGAGTGGGGTGCAGAGACAGGATGGGCATATTAAAGGGACTTTTGGGTTGCTGGACTTAACAATCTGAGTGGGAAAGGACACTGCCCAACTTACTTCGGGGAGGTGGAGTCTTTTGCTCATAGTTTATGAACACTTTTTGCTGTGTTTTCCCAAATTAATGCCGAGTTACTCCCCTCATTTTATTAAAAGTTTCTTTTCTACACTCAGACTTTGTGCTCGTGAATGGAGGTATTGCCTCTCAGAGGCACCAAGGGATGCTGTGTAAATTTCCCGGGTTACTGGGTGGGGGCTCGAGCTGGGTCGTATCTATGGAACGAAATTCCTAGATGTTGAACTGAGCCCCGGTTGCTCCTGGCTCTGCCTGGCAGAAGTGTTATATTTTTGGGGCCTTGTCCAGGATGCTGGGTCAGTACTCCTCACAAAGCACATCTTGAGTGATTCACTAAGTTGGAAAATCAATTCTGTTTATATGTTGAGGAAATACTGTTTGTGTAATGGCTAATATGTCAGGTTTGTTGGGCCCTGACTCAGCAGTTCCTAGCTCCAGAGCTGCAGCCTCGGCGATGACTGGGCAAAAGTACTGGGAAAAGGTTGTGTTGTCCCATGCTACGTCAAGCTCCTATCATATGTTAAAGTTTATTTGCTGGGGAACGGGGATGGACAGAATGTAAAGCCGTCGCTTGAGATACAGTCTCAAGCACTATTAGATTTCAATCATTCTACCAATGGATGCTTAGGCACCTGCCTATACAGCCCCTGACAGGTCTTGGCCTGTGTGGCCTCCGTATGAATGAATACCCATACCAAGGGTATGTCATAGTGCACCTGGAATTTCCAGAGGAGGTTACTGGGGTAAGAGAAGAGGAAGACACTGCTGTCTTAATATGCCCTGACTCTAAAGGAATCTCTGATGTGTCTCTGCTGTGCTGCTAGAGACCAACTTCAGTGTCTTCAAGATGCTCATGGATTACTGCAGACAATGAGCTGGGGACCAATACCTAAATACCCTGACGAACCATATGCTTTGTAATGAAGCCTACAGAAAAATTGAGGGCACTAAAAAGGAGATGCCTGAGCTATCAATAGGAGCACTGAGATATTCAGTCAGGACTCCCTTTGTAGTGCCTGTAAGGGTGGAGCAAGAAGTTCTTCTCATGAGTACCTGGCTGAAAGGCAGTAGAGGGGCATTGGCAATGGTAGAGCAGCCGGCTGAAGGAGAGCTCCCTGAAGGAGTGCTGCTCCCCAGTGGAATCATAACCTTACCTGCTGGAGCCCAGGAAAAGTTGATTGCTAATTAAGCAAGCTGTGATATTGATCCTGAGCTCATTGTCAGACCCCAGTGTGAAACTCAAGTTTCATCAGTAGATCCCTGCAAGGTCTGAATTTGGAGATTCGCCATTGTCCGAGGAGTAGAAGGATCACCCTAGGAAGAAACATTGCGAAAGAGCCAAGATATTTTCACTGCATGAGTGGGACGTGGGATGTGCAAAAGGGGTAGAACACATCGGACTACGCGACTCCCGACCTTTCAGGGAGAGATCTAGGAAGATTGCTGTCTCAGAGATGGAAGACATGACAGCATCTTCAGGAGCTGATTGCAGATGTCGTAATTACTGAGTCCTCCAGCCCATACACCTCACCCATTGTGGAGGTCCGAAAAAAGAATGGGGAAATCCAGATGTGTATCAACTGCCGCACGTTGAACAGCCGTACAGTAGTTGACCAATACACAATGCCTCGAGTCCAAGATGCCTTGGATTGTTTGCTGGGGAGCCAGTAGTTCTCAGTATTGGATCTTCTAAGTGGATACTACCAAATCCCTCTGGGAGTAGAAGACAAGGAGGAGCCAGAGCCACCATCCCCCTTCATCTGCCCATTAGGGTTTTATCGGTTTGAATGCATGCTTCAGGGGATTTCTGGAGCAACTGCCACATTTCAGCATCTTATGGAGAAAGTTGTGGGAGACATGAACTTACTGCAAGTCTTAGTTTATTTTCATGACCTGATTATATTTGGAAGAACCTGAAGGAGCATGAACTAAGACTTTTTAAAGTGCTTGACAGGTTGGAGGCCTGTAGACAGAAGCTTTCAAGCCAGTTCTGCAGAAATACTCCTAGAAGAATTCCAGTTACTGCAGAAGGTAAGTAACCTCTCTTTTTCCTCCCCTTCTTCTAGCTCCCATCTGTCCCATATGTTGTAGGTGGCTTGTTGAGTTTGAAGTAGAAATAGCTCAGGCAGAATTCTAAAGCCCTTTTCTGAATGTAAGACACAAGCCAACTTTATTTTTAACTCCATAGGAGGGGCCTCACCAGGACCATAGCCTGGCCAGTCCTGCCTGCATCAGAACAGCTGCTGCTTACCATACTGAGCTTTCCAAACTGGCAGGGAGACAGTGAATGAAAGTGCTCATGTCCCAGAGCATAACCTATACAGATTGTATGCCTGAATAATGCAGAAATGTTTTGCTGTAGTGCATAAGCAAGGAAAAAACCCACAGGATCTGAGCAGTTTGAGTCTCACTACCTACAAAATAACAAAATGCAGCTCCTCAGACTAGAGTCTGAGAAGAGATAGCACTTAAATATTATTGTCTGGAGCAGGGGTCGGCAAACTTTCACAAGTGGTGTGCTGAGTCTTCATTTATTCACTCTAATTTAAAGTTTTGCGTGCCCGTAATACATTTTAACGTTTTTAGGTCTCTTTTTAGAAGTCTATAATATAGAACTAAACTATTGTTGTATGTAAAGTAAATAAAATGTTTAAGAAGCTTCATTTTAAAATTAAATTAAAATGCAAAGCCCCCCAGATCGGTGGCCAGGACCTGGGCAGCGTGAGTGCCGCTGAAAATCAGCTCGTGTGCCGCAGGTTGCCTACCCCTGGTCCGGAGAGTATGTTCCCCAGTCTTGTACCAGAGCAGGGAGGGAAGTGTGGGTCTGTCCCTAGGTGCTATGAATGCCACCTCTCTCCACCCCTTGCTACCTGCCCTTCATTTCAATGAATTGGCCTGTCTCTCTTTTGTTCCAAACACATGCAGCCTTCCCGTTCGCAAGCTCTCCTTATAGGAAGGGCTGTACTGTGCAATCAGATGTCATGTTAGCATATTCTCCCCTGCACGGGGGCTTTCCCTAGAGCCAACAGCCTGGCTGCTGCCACTGCCTGCTAGCCCCTAACATGGGATTTGGGGGCAGAAGTAGACAGTGACGTTCAATGATCTGCACACTTATACTTTGATACAGCAGCCCTTCCCCCACCCCCCATTTCTTTCTCCCACACAAACACACTTAGGGCTGAACAGTGTCCACCATAGCTGGGCTCTGTCAGATGAGCTAGGATGGCAGTGTACATGGTGATTAAAATAGGGGGCTGGGAGTTGGGGCCCTATGTTCTGGTCATAATCCTTACACGGACTCACTTACCATCTCATGTTCCACTGTGCAGGGGTGATTCTAATACGGCACTGTGGAGTCCCTGCCATGGGAGGTGGGTGTTAACCATCTTTAAACCTGACCCCTGGCACCAAGACACAAAGAACCGTCTCTTCTCAGGACTGTCAGTCACAATCTGAGCACAGAGACGTTATGATCTTCATAAAGAGAGGTGTGTGACCGCTCAACACTGCTGTCTCACACAGACCCTGCATCGGGTTTGGAACCCAGCTATCAGGCAGACTCACTTTCTGGGGTGGACTGGGAATCAAGGGCAGAGTCGGGTAGTGGGGTTCTGTTACCAGCTTTTCTGGTTACATGTTCCCAATCGAGAGTCATATACTCAGGTCCCAATTCTCAAGTGTCCTCTAACTTAGGGTGCTTGATGCTCCAGGTTCTCAGCACAGAAGTTGCTGAACCTGGTTTAGAGGTGCCATTGGGTTCATTTGTCTAGGCACCCTGACATCATAACATGTCCGTATAGATGTGATGGAACAGAAATGCTCTCAATGGCTCCTCTGACTATTGTGGGAAGGTGTCCATGCCTGAAGCTGTAACTTGACTCCAGGTGGGGGGAAGAGGTCACCTGACCTCCTGCCCGGGAAGCAGACAAAGGAAGCAGGGGAGGAGCTGTGGAGTGAGGGTCAGTCTGGGTCTGGCTGGGAAGAGGCAGAGAGCGAGAGGCAGTCTGGCCTGGCGCCCTGGCCCCAAAATGGATCCAGCAGAGGGATTGTGTTCACTCTTCCTACAAGCTCTGTCTTAGATCACCTGTCATCTAATAAACCTCTGTTTTACTGGCTGGCTGAGAGTCATGTCTGACTGTGGAGTTGGGGTGCAGACCCACAGGCTTCCTCAGGACCCTGCCTGGGCAGGCTCGCTGCGGGAAGTGCACGGAGGGGCAGAAGGTGCTGAATGCTCTAAGGTCAGACCCAGGAAGGTGTAAGCTGTGAAGCTCCTAGCCTTGGAGACAGGCTGTTTACAGAGAAGAAGCTTCCCCCGAGAGTGCTGACTGGCTTCTGAAGGAGCAGGTCCAGACCATCGCCCCGGGCACTCCGTGACAATAGAGACTTGCATAAAGGCAGACTCTGCCCCAGAGAGCACCCCATGTACAAGATGGACTGCAGGCAACAGGTGGGAGGACAGCTCATAGATGCCTAGATTCAAAAACCGGAAGGGCTCACTGTGATCATCCAGTGTGACTTTCTGTGCAATATAGGCTAAAAACCTCCTCCAGCTGCACCTCTTACCCCCAGTAAATAGCAACACAACAATCAAAGCTGGTTTTGTGGCATTTCAGCACTTCTGAAAATGAGGCCTTAGGTGTGTAAAGCAGGGAACCTCAAACCACCGGCGCCTTGAAGTCACAGGCTGCTCTTGGAAAAGTGGGCTATGGCCTCTCTCTGTGCTTTGGCTGGAGTTAATGATGCTGACTCAGTTTAGTAAGATGCTGCCAGATCAGTGACTGAGGCATTAAGGCATAGAAACACTGAAGTGTCATTAGTACCCCAGCAAAAAACCCTTTTCAGGTGTGTGTATCAACTCAATCATGTGCCGACAGCTGTGGTCTGATCTATCGCACAGGCTGTGGATTTGTTCCAATAACAAAGGCAGCTGCACAATCTCGAGACCTGTCTCCGAGTGCAGGCTTTTAATGTTTAATGTGAAAAAGCCCTGAGCAAAGGAATAAGGTAAGAAATATTTAATTGTACAGTGTTGGTTTACACCATATGTTGTCCACTTTATAAATATTTCAGACACTTTACTCAACAAGCCCAAGCTGAATCTTCTGCAGCTGCCTCCCTGGAGAACTGGGCATTTATTCCTCCCCTTACCAGCTGGTGTCTCCTTCCAGGGAAACTTTTCGTGATTATTGGCCTGTTCCCTACTGTTATGCTGTATGGAATATGTGGAACACTTTGTGAAATTGCAAGAAATCTGACCAGCTGTGCTGTGTACGGTAGCTGTGAAAATGTTATGATTTGCCAAGTAGCATAATTTTATGTGTTTAGATCACCTTTGTATTGTGAATTATAGATATATCTGTATTTCAAAACTTGTACTAATTGGTATTACTGCTGCCTAGCCTGTTTCATGGCCCATCAAGGATCATTAGCTGTACGAAGAACCCATTGAAAGAAGCCAGGGGCTACGCTTTGAGTCAGTGGGACTCGTAGGAGCATGCCAGTGGACAGAGGCTTTTCCATGCCATCTGCTGTGTTTGTGACACAGGAAGTACAAGCCGCATGGTGAAAGGAATATAAAGGGCAGCTGCATCATCTCCATTTAGTCTTCAGTCCTGCTTCTTACCTTTGGCATGACTTTTCTACAAAGCTCTGAAGAAAATCCTGAATGATCCATCCATGCTTTGGATGCGTTCCAGAGGGACTTTCAAGCCAGCAAACTCACCAACACTGCTAACAACCTGATATATAAGACTACAAAATCCATATATGTACCTAATTAATGGCTTTCATTCTTTTCTTTTTAATAAACCTTTTAATTTTAGATACTCAAGGATTCGCTGGCAGCATGATATTATGGGTAAAATCCAAATTAATTGTGATAAACTCAGGACAAACGGCTGCAAGGGGTAGAAAACAGTCCCAGAAGGTTACAAGGCCCTCCCTCCTGATTAACCTGTAGTCACCCCTCCCCAGTCACCACTGGGGAGGGGTGACTACAGGTTAATCAGGTTCAGCTGAGAAGGGGTTACCTGAGGTCAGTTAGGATCAGCTGATTCTAACTAAGGACTGCCTGAGAACTTCTGAAACCCTCTCCTCTGGGGTGGGAATGGGGGAGGGAGAGAGAGAAAGAGTCAAGCTACCACTAGGCGAGTAGCAGCAAGGGAGCAAGCCTCTCCAAGAGGGGAGGCTGCATTCCCTCCCATAAGGGAGAAAAACAAGCCCAAAACGCTGGCTTGAGAGAAGCACGGCCTGCCCCTGTGCAACGAAGAGAGACTGTTTTACCCCAGCCCATCTCACCAAGGCTAAAAACAGCTGAGACTGGTGACATCGAGAAGGTGCCTTGCCACATGTGGTGTCAGGCGTGGGATCCTGTGAGTGAGACTTAGTGGTGAACCATCTCAGGGCAGGGTAAATTACCGCCCCCCCCCACCCCATGGAGGCTGTAGTGAAGGCATTGGTGCAGACCATGGTGGCCCAACAAGAGGCTACCAGGGTTCAGATGGCTACCCAGCAGGAGTCAGTGAGACTACAGCAGGGGACTAATCAATTGCTGATGAGCCAGGTGGCTCAGGACTGAGCCACCCTGCCTGCGGTTGTAAACCAGGTAAAGGCCCTGACCACTCTGAAGCATGGCTTCCCTAGGACCTAGCCCTTGCGGGCAATCAGCTACTTACAAAAGATGATGATGGGCGACTACGTAGAGGCATACCTCCTCACGTTCAAGAGAAGGGGCCAGGCCTCCCGCAGGGCCTAAGAACAGTAGGCTGGTATCCTTGCTCCTTTTCTGTGTGTGGGGAGGTGTATTTTGACATGACAACAGAAGCAGCTACAGATGACCCCCAGCTGAAGGTGGAGAGCCTGGCGAGATCTGATGTGACGTCAGCTATGAGGGCTCAGTGGTTACACGAGAGGAAATACTGGGACAGCAAAGTGCCAAGGTCCCAGCTGTTTGACCTGATCCACCTAGTTCAGAGGTGGCTATGCCCTGAGACCCACGGCCTGGAGAAAATTGTGGAAATCGTAGTTTTGGACAGGTGCATGAAAGGAGATGAATGGAGATACAAGGATAGGTCAGTCAAAATGATCCCTCCTCCTATGACTAGCTAGTTGCCCTCGTAGTGAGACACCTAGTGGCCCAAGAACTTTCTCAGACCACTGGGGAAGGAATGCACCAGAATAGAAGGCAAGTCTCTGCGCTGAGGGCCTGAGTTGCCGTAGCCCCAGGCAGAACTATGGAGAGGAAGAAGGAGGCTGAAGACTGGCCGGAGATCAAGTAGGGACTCAGGGAGAAAGACTCGGTGGGGGCAGGGTAAGGACCAACAGCCCAAAAAATAGGGGGCTCATTTCTGGAAACTCCAGCAGCTTGCCACAGTTTGATTTTCCCACACGTGCAGGTGCTCGGGTAGGTCTAACAAACAATACAGAGGTCTCCGGCAAGAGCAGCTCCCCTCACTCCCATTCTGCCCAGTCAGCCCTACATGGCCAGACTGGGGGTTTTCTAATAGGGCAGCTTAGGAAGGGGTTCTGGGAAAGGCACCTGGATTGTTGTGAAGGATTATAACAGGAGACCTTCGTTCCCCCTGGTTATACAATATCTGTGTCCTGCCCTGGAGTCTTAGCTTTACATTTGCTCTGCAAAAACTCTTGTGACTGTCTCCCCTGTGACTATCTAATTTACTGCCACAATTTCATCTCACTCACTGAAGTGTCTAAACAGGGCTCCCTCACTTTGTGATGTGGCTACTGGGGCTTTGGATTAGTTGAAGCCTCGTGGTTGCTAGTTCGCATGTCGGCAGAACAGCATTTCTCCCCCTCCCTCCGACATGAACCAGCCTGCAATGTGGCTCCGGAGTTCCAGCTGATGTTGAGTAGAGAAGAGTTGACAGAGCAAAGGTGATTTGAAAAGATTGCCTGTGAAACTGATGAAGAGTAGAGCCCTGCCCTGGGAGTTTTAACATGACTGACTCCTGTGTCTTCAACTCAAGGTCTAAGGTGAATATGATGTCCAAAGATGAGATTACCAGAATGAGTGCAATGTCAGATGTGGTAGCAACTCCTCCATACACAGACATGGCCAGTAGTATATATATTATATTATATTTATATATATACACATTAACAAAGAAATTGACAAAAAAACCCAACCCCCAAACCCCAGTTATGTTACATATGAAGAGAAAGTATGACAGGTTTCACTGTAACCAGATTTTTACCACATCCCAAGTCAGATACAATGGATTTACTATGATAAAAACATCCAGCAGCCGCAGAGCTCTGCAAGAGGCAGAAATACAGATGACAAATGAACTTCCTGCAATGACCTGAATCAGCCCCCTCCGATCCTGCCACCTGTTTCCGACAGGATGATGGAAAAAGGCAGAAAGCATTTCTATGTTAATTCTGATCATGGGCAGCAGAGGCTGGATGGGCTTGGATTGGCTGGAACTGTCGCAGCATCATGATAGCAGACATTTTCACCAATGGGATTTCTCGATAATAGGTGGGAGGTAAAGGCCATGATGCAACAGGGGAGCTGTGAGGATCCATTTCCATCTACAGGGGACGGCTCTCTAGTGGAGGGGCCTGACTTGCCTGAGTTCCGCAGTGCGGGAAGCAGGCTTCGCTCCTGGACTTAGCACAGGATGGCGACTGCCCACACTGATAGACATGGTTGGGTTTTGCTTTTAACAGCCAGCAGAGAGGAATGCAGGCGACGAACTCCAGGCCTGTCAGCTAATTGTGCTGGCCTCCCCAGTTCCACTCGCCCAGACAAGCTCTCTGCAGCGCCCTCCTACCTGTCACTGGTACAGTTCTTCGGAACCCCAATGTAATTAGTGCAATTTCATCAGGTGCAGCGTCACATGAATGACTCGTATGCTCCAAGTTAAAGGATGTGGCAGAGTCTCCAACAATGATCCAGTCTAAACAGCCACAGGGCCAGCTGAAAAGCTGGGCCCCTCTTTTGCAAATGTTAAAATCCATCTACAGCGGGCAGGCGTCTGTTTGAGGCAGCTTCCGTCACTAGCAGCATTACGTGGCTTTGAAAACATCAATCTGAAAATGGCAATTCATCCGCTTAAAATGATTCTGGGCTTAGCTGCAGAGCAAGGCAGAAATGGAGATGTGTATCCCCACGCACTGCCATCGGCAGCTTGAGCCAGCAGGAGCAAACAGAAACCTTCCCTCCGCTCTGAACTGATGCATCACACACTGCAATTTATGGGCAAATAGCACTGGGCCTTCTGTGGCAGGGAAAGCTGCCTACACCAGAGACAGGGAACGAAAACACCTTTCTGATTCCCAACTTAGCACAAGGTGGCATATTGTTTTTCCATATTACCCCCCACCCCTGACACCCTTTCATTAGGCAGCCAGTCACAATAAATGTCGAATACCCAAAGGGGAGAAAAGTCAGGTTCATTTTTATACATCCTGTGCCTGCAAGAAGGTATCAATCTTCTGCTGATCCTGACAGCAGTTCAGCATTAATGAAAAGTATCCCCCAGCGCAGTGCATTCAAGGCTCTGCAGCACATCAGCTGGCATGGTAACTTCTTATGATCAGCCAGCCACAGATCTCATCTGACATAGCTCCAGGGGCCACATGCACACCCCGCCCTGATTCACCCCAAAGAACAATGGCATTCGGCAGACTGCTCATGAGCTGGGGAGGCTGCTTAATGAGCTTCAGAGGGGCCTGTATCAGGCAGGAAAGCTGGCAGAGAGAACCGAAGGACAGAAGCACATCACTTTGAGTCGGGGCACCTCGGAGAGCTGAGGGCCAGCAGGAGGGAAGGAGGCATTAAGTAAACCCAGAGGAGTCACAAGAGGCAATACTGGGAAGTTTGCAGAGGGGCTGGGTTTGGTCCACAGGCTGCCTGGCTCCAAACCAGCATCCTCAAAGCCTAGCAGCAGGACTCTACAACAGCCAACAGTCCAGTGCACACATCATACTTCACTCCCTCTGAGCCAAACCAGCCTCTCTCTGCCTTCTGCCCCTTAAACTAGGCAGAAACCTAGGTGACCTATGCTCTGCCCACTCCATCCCAATACTAAGTATCCCACGCACTAAGACTACCCCGAAACAATCAATCCACCTCCTCTCTGGAGGATGGGCTATGAGGTAGATTTCCGATCAGCAAGGGCCAGAGATCTCTTCCTGTTTGAAGCAAGGAAAAGATAAGCAGAGTTTTAAGCCACACAAGGGCTGTGGGGCAACTTCTCCTGTCCTGGATCACATGGCCCCGTACAACAAAACCAAGGAGAGACTAATGGAAGGGACATTCCAAAGAACACACCGAACCTGACTCCGGACAGGCATTAGCCAATACAGCCAGCCTGGTGCTTGGCTGGGCAAAAGAGCCAAACCTTGTTCCAGAGGAGACGCTTCCTGGGGTTCAGAGGTTTTGTTAGTGCCAGTTCTAAAAGCTGGTTGGATGCTGGGTCTCCAGCAGAACAGCACCAGCTGTGTGTGAAAGAACCAGACTTTAAAAGCCAGTAGACTGATATTCAGGCAGCCATGGCACCAGCCACAGCATGGAGTGAAGGTCTGCAGGACCGGCTTTGGTGTGGAAGGCTGCAAACCCAGACTAAACCTGCCCCCAGCTGCAGAAGCAGCTGGAACCGAAACATCATAAGTCACACTTGCTGGTGACAGCATTCCCTTTGCACCTATGGAAGTCAAGACACTGCCTATCCTTCTCCCAAATCAGATCAAAGGCTCCACAAGGCAGGTTTCAGTGTGCTTTGGGCACTGTCTCCCCATGACCTGCAGTTCCTCTGACACACGCAGGCCCCTCCTCCCCTGCCCAGTTCCTGTTGTCATTCACACCTATCTAAGCAACATGCTTCCCCAGCATCAGGAAGGGAAGAGCTGAGGACTGGCAGAACTTGCCCTTGCTCGGTCCCGGGGTAACTGATGACGCAAGGTGCCTACCAGGGAGGGTCAGACCAGCTGGGATTCATGGGGAACAAAAACCTTGGGCAAGTCTCTGCATGAGAGGGGGCAGAGTTACCTAAACACAAAGGCCCGGGGACTGGATTCTGATCTCTGCCCCATGGGTTAATTTCAGAGTGAAAGGAACGACTCTGCATTGACTCCAGAGACGACCCCAAGAACCAGTCGGCACAGGACAGCGAACGAGCCAGACAGACTTTGCCAGGCCAGGCTGCCGCACTTGCTATCAGCGCTCATATCTGGTCTTCCGGATTTACTCCCTGGTAGCCCCCAGTCAACCCTCACACCAACACAACATACAGAAGAGACAGTGCCTTCTGAGCAGGGCTGTGTGCAGAGGCATAGATAATAGATACAGTCCTTGTACAGTACAGTACAGTAGTTATACACTTCCCGGCCCACTGGCTCTCTCCTGCTTCTCTGGAGATGGTGCTGTGTGGCAGGTGACATTGGGCCCTTTCCCCACTCCCAAAACACACTCTTTCTAGAGGGATGGCCTACATTAAACCTGTGCAGCTTTTGGCCAGCCACATCTCTACCATGGGGCATGACCTAGCCCAGTGTCAAGCAGCAGCACTGCATGGTGGGGCCTGTGCTCTCCACAGGCCTCAGGTGGGCACCGGGATGGGACAGCCACCTCAGCTTGCTCCATTTCACACAGATCAGATCAGAGCTGGGTTTGGCTGAGGCCTCCCTGCCGTATAATGCCAAAGGGCCTCCTAAAGGAGGCAACTGTAACGGAAGAAAAGGGAGCACTGGGGGAAGCCGGATTTCAGGTCTGAGTGTCCCCCCAAGAGGGAAGCAGCACGTACCCGTCAGCTAAACACACCAGCCACACACAGCAGGCAAAGCAGCTGGCCAGATCCTCTCAGAGCGGGTTCCACTTCCACAATCTGCCCACAGTTTGAATGGCTCTGGGTGGTTGGCTGAGGCTGCCTCTCTGGGTGACGTTGAAAGCTATGTTGCTTATGTGATGGATCCTTCCTGAGGTGCAGCTGATTGTAGCCCCCCTGTCTGAACGGAGATGGTCAATGGAGCCAGCTAGTGTTCAAACTGGTCAGGAGGCTCTGCTCCCCTACCAGGCTAGACCCTGCTCCTCCCAGGACCCCCTCCCTCGCCCACACTCTTAGAGGGCCCTGGAACAAGCACTGCCCACCCACCCTTCCACACGTCCCCAAATGAGCCGTGAGACAATCCAGCTGGAGGAACGCAATCCCTCTACAAAGGAGTTTCACAGGCTGCATTCTCCTACACACGGAGCTCGGCCACAGAGTTTATTTCAATCGCTTTTAAAGTTTTGTTTTTCCCTTCAAAATGAGCTTTGTGTGAGAGGTGAGGTGCTCACTCGCCGAGCGTTATTTCTCCAGCGGCAGGGCCTGCTCTCCAATCCAGCTCTTCAGAAGCCCCCATGAACCTTCCCCGTGATCCACTGTGGAGCCCGACAGGGGCTGGCTGCTGCTTAGTGGCAGGCTTTCATCCCTGACATGTACGGGGACTCCTGCGGTCGGCAGTTACACTCCTGCTGCTCCGGGTAATCGATAAAGTCTGGAGCAGGCAGGCCCGACAGGATCATCAAAGATTTGTTCCAGATGGTAAACGTTGGACACACGGGCAGGATGAAGGAAACGCTGAACGTATGGAGGTGGAGAGAACTAGCTGGGTCGTAGAAAGACAGGGCGTTGTTGTCATAATCCAGAAGGACGCCCAGGCGCTTCATCTGGGGGTGAACGTCCACCAGCATCTCCTTGTTGTTGTGTCTCACCACAAAGTTGCTGTTGCAGCGGGAGAAGACCCAGGATGAGGAGTTCTTGCCAATCCACTCATTCTTTGGGGCTGATTTATAGGCGATGCCGATGGCGTACCTAGGAGAGAGACAGACGTTACTGACCTAAACCTTCCAGAATGCACAAACCATGTCCCCGAGGGCTCATCCAGCCATCAATGTAAAATTTGCCTTAAAATGTACCTGGTTATTCCAATTTCCTTGAAATCTGGTGCACCTCATGGGCACATGGGGTTTTGTCAGTGGCCCAAATTTGGGGACAGTTGACCAAGGGGTTCCCAAGACCCAGCCCCTGAAAAAACTCCCAGCTTTTCTTAAAAGCTTTTTTTGCTCACAGATAGAGATCAAAGCAAGGCTCAGCTCATTGCACCAGGATCTGCAATGCTCAAAGGCCGAGTGGATGGCACCCGACAGCCCTTTGGGGGAAATCAAGTTACAGTATCATTTCAAAAAGATTTAGCTTCTCTAGTTAAAATTTTCACAAGCCTCAAGTGCCCATTCTGGCTCCAACTGGATTACACTGAGCATGTGCAGAAAGAGAGGCTACTCATCTGGGGAAACAATATTACCTCTACATCACAGGACCTGGGCAGCTCGGAGCGTGTGTTTTGGTCATTAAATTTGAGCACCACCCCAGGCACCAACAGTTCAAGCACAGCCCAGAGCAGAAAGCTGGAGTTAAACAGGGAAGAGTATTGCTCTGTCACCGAGCATTTCTGACTTGGGGAAATGGAAATGGAGCACAGCAGAATATTTGGAAGATGCTGAAACTATTTTTTTAAAAGAAAGTTACCACCTGCTCTTCCACCCTCCCCTTCTCTCACTGGGAGAGGAGGGGAGGGTGGAAAAGTAGGTGGTAACAGGGGGAAGAGGGATTTGGGTCTGCAGTGAGGGATGTGGGTATTATGGGGAGCAATGAATGGGTGGTGGGGAGCGTGAAGGGTCGGTGGGCTCAGATAAGTGGGGAGGTATTCAGGGAGTAGGAGGGGAGAAGACAGGAGAGGTTGGGGGAATATGAGGTGTAGCAGAGGAAGTTGAGGGTTTAGGGGTAGGGCTGTGAGCCTTGAATTCTCCCCTTCCTTGTGTGTGCTGGAAGTTGGGGAGCCCTACCCTTCTGCAGGGGGACTGGGCCCCCTATCTGTTATATGTTCTGAAGTCTGGGGGACCCTGCTCCCCTTGGGATGTCTGAGTCCCTCTCCCTGCCCTTCCATGTGAGCTGGGATCTGGGGTGCAGGGAATGAAGGTAACAAATGTAAACATCTGAAATCCAGAAAATGAATAATTAAGATACACATCCCCCTGTGTGGGTGGAAGGGGTTGGGGGGGTGGGGTCTAGGGAAGCCTGGCTGAAGCAGGGGCTGGAGTCCCAGCTGTGCGTGTGGGGGTGGGGGGAGGTGTGATAATGGGAGTGAGGGGCCCAGCTCAGTGCTCAGCTTGAGCTACATAACCAGATAGCATGAGGCCCTCCAGTAACAGTCTGTGACAGACACATGTGCGCAGCAGCACAGACCAAGAGACAGCAAGGAGCAACTTCAGACATGTCACTGGTTTCTGCAGGACCAGCTCAGCCTAGTGGGACGGGAGGGGGAGTAAGTGTTGGAGGGGAGAGGTGGCCAGGATGGAGAAGGAGACACACCAATCTGCTCTCACCTGCTGAGAGGTCAGTTACTGTAACAAGTCTGCCATAAAGCAGTCAGAGGTTGGGACATAGAGCATGGATGGGATTTCTCTAGGGCCCTGTTAGCAGCTACACACTGAAAACCTTTCAAAGCCAGACCATTCCAGAGGGAGCACTGAGGAATAACAGGGCAGCCGTGTATCCAGATGGAGAGAACACTGGACTGGAACTATTGCTAGCTCTGCCACTGGCTGGGTGACTTTGGGCAAGTTGCCGCTCTGTGCCTCAGTTTCTCTTTTGTAAAATGGGGGTAATGCTTTAAAGTTCTTGAAGATCTACTGATGAAAAGCACTATATCAGAGTTAGGGCTTTTGATTATTACCTAGGCACAGTAGCATATCAACTGCACAACGAGGTGAGAATACAACGGCCTAAATGACCAGTAGCTCCTACCAACAAACATGTCTCTGTTTAAAAAGCTAGGAAACTAAATGGCAAAAATCCTTCACTAATGCAGACTTCAGGCTGCCGGGTGATACCTTGCACCAGGCTCAGCAAAACTCAAACCTCTGAAAACCAGGAAATGCAGAGATAAGGTAAAGGCCTGCACAGCCTTAACTCTGCCCTCTTTGAGCGCTCCCCCGACACGCCCATGACCCACACACTCCTACTCTGCCTTGTCACAGTAATGGCCAGGCACTACCTGTACCTACCCAGTGCTCAAACGCTGCTCCCCCACCACAGAACACCACACCTGTCAAATGTAACAACCAATTTGTACCCTTCACACCTGCACACAAGCTACCTCTAAACCTGGACTTTCCCCAGCCCATCATTCAATCTAGCTGCTCTCATATCCCACCCCAGAACCCCGCTCCTGACACAACCTGCACAGACATGCTGCAGGCTGGACCCTCACAGCCCATGGGCCCCTTTCCTTTCATCACACACATTGGGAGGCTGTGGGTTTCCGGAGACACACTCTCCTCACATCACAATCACACACACTTCCAAGCAGCTTCAACTTACTCCTTCCCCATTCACTGCAGCTACTCATAACAGACAGGATTCAAAATGTAATTGTAATGGGGGAATCACTGAGTGGGTCTGTTTCCAGTGGGGTCCTGGAGGGCTCGGGTCTTGGCCTAATGCTCTTTAACATTTTTATCAATGAACTGGAAGAAAATATAAAATCCTCACTAATAAAATTTGCAGATGACGCAAAATTTCGCTGGGGAGGGGAAATAAAGAACGAAGAGGACAGGTTACTAATACAGAGCAATCTGGATCACTTGGTAAACTGGGTGCAACCAAACAGTGTGTTGTAATAGAGCTAAATATAAATGTGTTGTCTAAGAACAAAGAATGTCAGCCATATCTACAGGATGGGGAAGTGCTATCCTGGGAAGCAGGGACTCTGAAAAAGATTTTTTTGCGGGGGAGGAGCGGTGGTGTTGGATTATCAACTGAACTTGAGTGCCCAGTGTGATACTGTAGCCTAAAGAGCAAATGAGATCCTGGGATGCATAAACGTGTGGTTCCTAACATTCTGTTCGCTTTTTTGACTGCTGCTGCACTTTGAGTGGACGTTTTCAGAGAACTATCCACCAGGACTCTGAGATCTCTTTCTTCAGCAGTAACAGCTAATTTTAGACCCCCATCATTTTCTATGTATAGTTGGGATTATATTTTCCAGTGTGCATTACTTTGCATTTACCAACATTGAATTTCATCTGCCATTTTGTTGCCCAGTCACTTGGTTTTCTGAGATCCCTTTGTAGCTCTTCACAGTCTGCTTTGGACTTAACTATCTTAAGTAAGTTTGTATCATCTACACATTTTGCTCCTTTTGTTCACCCCTTTTTCCAGAGCATTTATAAATATTTAACGGCAAAGTCCCAGTACAGATCCTAGAGGGAGCCCGCTCATTACCCTTCTCTATTGTGAAAACTGACCATTTATTTCTACCTTTTGTTTCCTATCTTTTAACCAGCTGTTGATCCATGAGAGGACCTTCCCTCTTATCCCCTGGAGATTTCACAGTGATTTCAGCAAAGAAAGTTACGTTTTCAGTGTGCAGCTATCCAGCTGCTTCACAACATGCCATCTGTTTCCTCCTACACTGATCCTCATGACATGTAGAACGGGCTGCCGCAACCTTACACGTGACAGTGTAAAAGCAGCATAAAAACAGCTTTACTCTATAGAAAATGAACCTGCCAAAGCACTGCTAAGAAAAGCATTATTCCTTCCCAGCACAATCTCCCCCTGCCAGGAAGGAAGAGGGCTAGAAGTGACACAGGTAGGCTCTTTCAGCAGGAGCCTTCCATTTTAGGCCCATTGTGACAGCCAAGGCAAAGCAGTTTTAAAAACTGGATCAGCTTGACGATGTTTCTGTAGTGGCTCACGGCTCACTCGTACCATGCATGGTGCTGATCAAAAGCAGAGCCTTCCCAGCAATCTGGCTGCCGGGGCTTGTTTAGAGAGTTTAGCAAACCACAATTCTTCATAGTCAAATCGGAGCACAGCAGGCGCTCCCTGATAAACTGGTATTGTTTTAACACCTGGGAAGCTTTGAAGATGACCTCATTACAGAGGAACATGTGGCAGCAGCTTGTGGCATATGTGCTACACTCAGACCACATGTGGGATTAACCCATTCAACAACTCACTCACCAGTGGGACAATCTGGAAATTGGTGTTCAGGGGGCAGTTGAAGGGACTTTACAGGAGGGCTTGGGCACATGCTGGGGTTCATGAGGGGCTTGAGAAAGATATTTGGGGGCATCAGGGTTCTTGGAAGGTTTGTCAGCTTGTGAGGGGCCAGAGAGCCTCCAACAGAGCGTGTGGATACATTAGAAATCAGCCAAGGGAGAAGGGAACATGCTGGCTCCCAGTGACAGGAACATGGGGGAGGGAGGGTTGTACCAGTTTAGAGACCATTGGGGCCTCAAACATGGTGTCTTGCCTCAGGCAGTGGCCAACCTTAGGTGCTTCAGAGACACAAAACAAGCAAAAACAAACCAGCCCCAAACCCTAGAGCATCTGCCCTTTGGTGCAGTCCTGTGTATGAGTGAACTGCCTTCCGGGCCCTGTGGTGACTAGTGGATGCCTGTATTGTGAGAATTGATCGATTGGCTTGCTGAGCATAAATACTATTGGCCACACAATTACCCAACCTCTGACAGTGTTTTATGGCTTCACTTAGGAAGTCTGAGGGAAAGCGTGAGTATTTCCCCTGAACTCCACTCCGTAACAATGTGGGTGATGGGGACATTACAGGGGAGCAACAACAGGCCCTAAAATAAGGATGCCTAACACTTTCCATCATAAAAAATCTTCTAATTGATATGAAGAGGTCTATGGCCCCTGTGGTTTGCTGGAGGATCTTGAAATGTGGCAGCAGGTTAGTCCTGGGGTGAAGGAGGAACCTTTTGCTGGTTTTACAACAGCCTGTTCAAATTTTCACAAGTTATGAGCTTTTGCCGTTTCCTGGGTTGGGGTGGGCAAACTTTTTGGCCCAAGGGCCACCTCAGGAAATGGAAATTGTATGGCAGAGCAGGAGTGCTCACAAAATTGGGGTTAGGGTGTGGGAGGGGGTGCGGGCTCTGGGGTGGGGCTGCGGATGAAGAGTTTGGGGGTAAGGATGCTCTCGGCTGGGACTGAGGGGTTCAGAAGGCGGGAGGGGGATCAGGGCTGGGGCAGGGTGCTGAGGCATAGTAAGAAGCTCAGGGGGTGCAGGCTCCAAGCGGCACTTACCTTAAGCGGCTCCTGGAAGCAGTGGCATGTCCCTTCTCCAGCTCCTGTGTGGAGACGTGGCCAGGCGGGTCTGCATGCTGCCCCATCTGCAGGCACCACCCCTGCAGCTCCCATTAGAACACGTAGGAGCTGGAGCAGGGCCATGCCACGGCTTCCAGGAGCCACGTGGTGCGACTCCCCCAAAACCTGTGCCCCGGCTGGAGCACCGGAGCGGTGCCAAGCTGCATGGTACAGCTCCCTACCCTGTGCCTCGGCTGGAGCGGGATCCAAGCATGTGGTACAGCCTTGACCCAGTGCCCCAACTGGAGCACTGCAGCGGGACCGAGCCACTGGTGCTGCCACCAACCCAGCACCCCAGCTTGAGTTCTGGAGCTGGGCTGAGCTGCGTGGTGCGGCTTGTGGGCCAGATCCAGCCCGTGGGCCATAATTTGCCCACCTTTGTCCTGGGTGGTTTCACTCAGTACAGCTGATTCTTGGTTTGCTGCAAACCTTGAACATTCCATTAGCAAGGCACATGCACTAGCCCGGAACTTCACTTCAGTATGTTAGTTACACAGAACTGCTCTGAATGGGATAGACGACAATAGGTCTGGACCCTCCCCCTCCAACTGCTGCTTTTCCCACATCAAGGTACCCCCCTTACCTAAGGGAAGGTACATTGTGTATGGAATCAGGTGACTGTCATTAAGTCTCACATCATCTGTTGATTGGAGTTAAAAATTCTGGGCCCATCCCAGTCCCTACTTCTGAGCAAGGCCTCCTACCTACCTGAGAAATGACACAAGCTGGGAATAGAACTCAGAGCTCTAATATGAGAAACACACATGCACCCACCTCTGAGGCTTGCAGGAAGGTCTGTTACATATGTACACATCTCTAGCTTGTGATAATTAATTTCTAAAAAACAGCTTCAGTTAATCATGCAGTAATGACAGCAACTGAAAGGAATGAAGTAAAGTCTTACCTTGCTTTTAGTGTTGCAGAAACTGGGACACATGATATTTGGGGCATATGCTTCTTCACAGTGGCAATGATCTTATACAGTATGCACCGTTACTGTTTTGGTTCAACTGACTGATAGTCTCAAGTCTTACCATCTGCCAGCATGCTCATGCAGTAGCAGATTGTAGAACTCTATGCACCCTGGGGGCTAAAACTTACGCCATTCTATCCCAAAGGCACAGGCTAGCCTGCTTACTCTCCCAGGAAACCTCTAGCTATCACCGGGGTTAATATTTTTTCCCAGGTTTCCAGCCATTAGAGAGGAAATGCTGGATTCTAGGAAAGTTATACAAACACCCCCAAGCTTGGCCATGATTGGACTTTACGTGAAACACAAGTCTGGCTTGTAGCCAAAACCCTTGACACTTGCATTAGCACTGCTCACGTGCTGCCTGGCACACACTGATACATGGGGAATGCACTATCAAATACTCTAACACTCAACATACATTGGCAGGCTTCCCCAGCACACGGCACATGCCTTATACAGGCACTGACAGTACACTGGCCTGGAGCTTTCTGATGTGAGTGGCTTTCTTTCTGGGCAAAATTACAGCTCATTTTAGGAATCAAAATGGATGTTTATCAATGTTTGATCAGCTCCCCACTCCCTTTCACTGATAAATATGTTGCTAGCCTTCTGAATCTGTGTGGGCCTGGTGCTGAGTGTGAGTGGGCATCAAGGGATCTTTGGGCTCACAGGCCCCTTCTGAAAACAGGCCATGGTCCACGGTCCATTTGGTGGGTCTACTTTATAAGCACCTCCATTGATTAAACAATCAGTTTGTGAGCACCTGCGGAATAGCTGGGTTATAAGGAATAGCCAGCATGGATTTGCCAAAAACAAATCCTACCAAACCAACCTCATTTCCTTCTTCGACAGGGTTACTGGCCTAGTGGACAGGGGAAAGCAGTAGACGTATACATCTTGATTTTAGTAATGCTTTGGATACAGTCCCCCATGGAATGCTCATAAACAAACTAGGGAAATGCTGTGTAGATAAAATTACTGTGAAGTTGGAGCACAACTGGTTGGAAGCCGGAACTCAAATAGTCGTTATCAATGGTCAAATTGGGAGGGTGTGTCTTGTGGGGTCCCAGAGGGTCTGTCCTGGGTCCAGTACTGTTCAATAACTGTTTCATTAATGAGGTCTATAATGGAGTGGAGAGTATGCTTATACAAACTGCAGATGACATTAAGCTGTGAGGGGCAGCAAGCACTTTGGAAGACGGGATTAGATTTCAAAACAACCAATTGGACAATTGATCTAAAATCTACAGGATGAAATTCAATAATGATAAGTGAAAAGTACTACACTTAGGAAGGAAAAATCAAATGCACAACTACTAAACAGGGAACACTGGCCAGGTGGCAGTACTGCTGAGAAGGATCCGGGGGTTATAGTGGATCACAAATATGAGTCTGAATCAACAATGAGATGAAGCTGTGAAAAAGGCCAATGTCATTCTATGGTGTATTAACAGGAGTGTCATATATAAGAAATGGGAGGTAATTGTCCTGCTTGGCACTGCTGTGGCCTTGGCTGGAGTACTGTGTCCAGTTCTGGGCACCACATTTCAGGAAAGATGGGGACAAACTGGAGAGAGTCCAGAGAAGAGCAACAAAAGCGAAAGGTTTGGAAAGCCTGACCTGTGAGGAAAGATTTAAAAAACTGGCCATGTTTAGTCTTAAGAAAAGAAAATCTTTCTAACTATGGGGGCAAGTAAACTCTGGAACAGGCTTCCAAGGGAGGCTGTAGAATCCCCATCACTGGTGGTTTTTAAGAACATGATGGACAAACACCTTCGAGGGATAGTTTAGATTTACTTGGTCCCACCTCTGGGCAGAAGGCTGGACTAGATGACCTCTTGAGGTCCCTTAGTCTTATTTTTCAGTAATACTGTTTCTGCTTTACCTGGATTTTTATTAGTGTAGCCCTAAAACCAGAATGCTTTTAATGCCATTTTCTTGGCCTTGTAATGTCCTAGAGCAACATTTTTCAAAGTTCTGGGTCGCTCTGGTCAGCTCTGCTGACTGGGACGTTAAAAGTCCCATTGGCGATACTGCCCAGCTAAGGCACGCTAGTTCCTACTTGTTTCGACACTGCTCTGTGCTCCAGAAGCAGCCAGCAGTGGGTCCGGCTTCTAGGCAGGGAACCGGCCAATGGGAACAGGGAGGGTGGGGGAGTGCCTGTTGGCAAGAGTCGTGCAAAGCTGCGTGCATGCCACTGCTTAGGAGCCAGACCTGCTGCTGGCAGCTTCTGGGGTCCACGGTGCCAGGACATGTGGGAGGCCTGCCTGCCTTACCACCCCCGCTGCGCTGCTGACCGGGAGCTGCCGGAGGTAAGTCCATGTTCCAACCCTGTGCCCCAATCCACCGCCTCAGCCCTGAGACCGCTGCAAACCTGGAACCCTTTCCTGCACCCCAAACCCCTCATCCCCAGCCCCACTCCAGAGCCTGCACCTCCAGCCCAGAGCCTGACTCCCTCCCTCATCCCAACCCCCTGTCCCAGCCCTGAGCCTACCCAACTCAGAACCCCTTCCTGCACCCCAAACCTCTGATCCCCAGCCCCAACCCAGAGCCTGCACCCAGAGCCCTGACCCCCTCCTGCACCCCAAAACTCTGCCCCAGCCCAGGGTCCCTTACACCACACCCCGAATCCCTCATTCCCGGACCCGCCCCTGCATCTTAACCCTCTGTCCCAGCTAAGCCCCTCCCACACACCAAACCCCTCATTCCCAGCTCCACTGGGTTGCAGGTATCGACAATTTTCTTCAACTGGGTCCCCAGAAAAAAGTTTGAAAACCACTGTCCTAGAACAGGAGGGAGGATGCATCCTGACAAGGAGAAAATGTTACTTCCATGCAAGATTTCCTTCTGTGATGGATTTTTCTCTTTTGTTCAACTTTCATTAACCTTGCTGTGGGTATATTTGAATTGTCATCCATGCAGCTTGACCCTGCCAGCTCCCCAACGCATATGCTCCAAGACAATGAAACCCAAGCCTGCTGGATCCAGTTCTGGCTCAGGGGCATACCCTGGGAGTCAGAAGTGTGGGTGTCTCCACCAGGTTTGAACCCAGTGGCTCAGCTTGTGGATAATGAGGCAGTGCACGCTGCGTGTGCACCTCTGCAGAAAAAGCAGGTATAAATGAATCCGATTCTGCAGCACTCTTATAGCCTGACAGCCTGGAATGCTGCTGATTGAAAAGTGGTTGCCAAGCCACGGGGCAGAAGGCCACACATTCATGTACACTCCCCTACTCCCCGCCTTTCACTCGCCAGACCTGCTGTGCCTCACGTGGCCTGCAGCATGCAGGAGCAGGCTGCCACTTCAGCAGGGCCAGAAAAATGCACTTGTTCTCTTAAAGGGAGAATAATCCCAGGGCTGCTTCTGCTCATAAAAAAGAGAATGATCTGTCCCCAACCAGACCGGCTTCTTGTATAACTCTGCATTACGGGGCCAGTATATTTGGATCCTTTAGAATACACGCGACATGTTAAAAGGCTGACCCCCCTGCCAGGTTATTTAAAACAGATGCAACACATTTTACGTACAAAGAGAAACCTGATGTGACTAATATGCAGCTCTTGATTTGTGTTAATAAACTGGAAAGACACATTTTTGTGCAGAACAGTGGGCTAGTGTCTCTCAGCACTAGCGCAGCTCTGTAAGACCACACCTGTGTTTGAGATCTGTTTCAATGACTTCTGAAGACAGAGGAAGGATGGATTAGTGGTTAGGGCATTAGCCTAAGCTCTAGAAAACTCAGGCTGAATTCCATACTCTGCCCCAGATTCTCTGTGTGATCCTGGGCAAAACTTTAGGTCTCTGCGCCTCCGTTCTCTGATTGTAAAATAGCTAGTACTGTCCCTTGGCACTGGGGTGCTGTGACAGGCAATACCTCACAAGAGTGTCAGGCGCTGGCATACTGAGGTAATGAGGGCCAGATAAGTACTCTCAAGGAGGAGTCCTTTGAGGTTTCAAGGCTTTTGCCACTACTGAAGCCTTAAATACGTCACTATTAGGTTTTCTCCAATATAACCCAACACTGATCCCTTTACAGGGACTACTCTAAAATGTGCGAGGAAGGACAGGGGAAAAACCATGCAGGAATAGAATGGAAGGAATGCACGAATAGCCAAACACCCATTCCTGAGGCTATGTCGGCTGGCAGCCTGTTCTTGAAAGAGCTGTTTTATTTCTCCAGAAGGCTTGAGCAGGAATTAGTGAGAGATGTGCTGTCTGGAAGATCTGAACCCTGCTTGGCTATTCATGCACAAATCAAAAAGTTAAAGTACCAAAGAGCAGGGCATACACCTGTAGCTGGGCTGTATTATCCTTTCTGAAAGGGCACTTTTGACTCAAGTCCTCTTTGTCTTCTAAGGGCAGAGAAAGGAGAAGCATCTGATTATTTTTGCCCCATCAGGAGAGCCTTGACCCTGAAGCATTCAAAGAGCTGTTGGGGTCCTCATTATATTCCAGCCATGGAACTGCTAGCAGGTGAACTGTACAGATTAGCAGTTTTGTCCAAGAAATAGCAGCCGGAGAAAGCACTGAAGCAGGAATGTCACGGACAGCAGGCATTCCCCTCAGGCGTCATTAATGAACCTGCCAGTTGAAGCTTTGGCCACCAAAGAGCCATTTCATTTCCTTCTATCACTTTTTGATTTGCTTCCGCCAGCATAAGCTGGCGCCTCTCGGTCCTTGACAGCGGCGGGGAATGCTGGCTGTGTTCAGCTGTGTGTGGGGGAGGGAGGAGGAAAAGAGTTTGGCACAGCTGTCTTCACACTGAGAAACCCTGCAAACCAGCAATGGTCATTTGCACCAGATCTAATCCTGTCCTTTGCGGCAATGAAGGGATAGGACAAAGAGACACGTTTGCTTGGGGGATGGCATTTGATTGGGTATGGTGCGGGGGAGGGAGGGTTGAGCGGAGTGGATACGGAATGTTTATTGAACGCTGCAGAAAGCTGCAGGCCCTGCTATGCCTTTGATCAATGCACCTTTTCTTTACATTTCTATGGGTATGTCTTCACTAGCAACATTACGGTGCTGCCATGGCAGCGCTTGAACGTGGCTGTGTAGTCGCAGCACCAAAGCTCTCCCAGCACTGTAAAAAACCCACCCCCACAAGGGGAGTAGCTACCAGCGCTGGGAGCATGGCTACATTTGGTGCATTGTCTACACTGCCACTTTACAGTGCTGAAACCTGCAGTACTCAGGGGGTTTGGGGTGTGTTTTTTCACACCCCTGAGTGAGAAAGTTGCAGCACTGTAAAGTGGCAGCGTAGACAAGGCCTATGAGACACAAGGCTCCAGGCTCAATCTGAGTCACAGCTGTAGCCAACCCAATTATACTTTTGCCTTCTTTCAGCATGTGGCTGTTACTTGCGTACACCTCTGTGCACCTCTGTTGAGAGCCCGCGGCACTGCTGTATGTTTTAAATGAATTTCTTCAGCTACAGGGACTGAACAACTCAGTCAGCAACAAATCAACTCTTGAAACTGACTCATTTCTAAGGCACAACCCTTAAAAAAATCCAGCTTCCTGTGAAACAACTTACAAATAAAATTGCAAAGCCTTCTCTACGCCGCTCTCAGCAACCCCTCCTACCCTGTGCTAGGGGAATGACAGGCTCTGCTTCTCCCAACAGAGGATGGAAGGAGCTGGGAGAACGGGGCAATGCTGCCTTGCATATTTTCCAGGTTAGTTCAGATATTGGTCAGATGCTGGTCAGATGGCTTCTGCTGGTCAGATGCTGAACTCACTGGGTAGGTTAGGCTATTGGTGCCATGGGAAGAATCAGGTCAATGGTGAAGCTATTAATTAGGAAGGATTTACTGTCCTTAACTAACTGTGACGCAGGGGACTGGACTCATTGACCCAAGGCGGTCCCTTCCAGTCCTGTCTCTATGATCACAGGGGCTGAATGATCCTTTTGCAGGTGGGTGTTAATGTGAGGCTGAATCCTGCCTGCTGGGTGACAGGTGAGTGAGGCAGAGGTCTTCCCTCAACACTGCTTTAGTAGGCAGGATATCTCCACATACCTGCCATCCGCTGTGGGCTCTGGGTGGACAGGGCTGCAACTCCATGTTCAGCTCCCCAGCCAGCAGGCATGCTACCATTCGCAGCAACCACTAAGCAGCAAGGAGTGGTGGAGGCCAAGACAGGGCCTGGCCACATACATGGCGCTCAGAAAGGGAGCATCTCAGAGGCTGAGTACAAGTTCTCCTTGGGCGTGAAGGCACCTCCAGGACAGGAGACTGGGCGATGCATGTCACTGGGAGGCGAGGAGCAGCAGCAGTCTCCATCCCTGCACACCCAATGCCTCAGCGCAGCGGGGAGAAGCTGCCCAGAAGGAGCCATTGCTCTGCAGTGAGCTCAGAGCAGCTGGCAAGGGGGGAATGAAGAATCTGCTGAGTCTGTCTGATATTTCTTGACATGGTCCCATTCCCATGGACTGTATTTGAAGAGTCCTCAGAGACAAACTCCCCTCACTTCAGCTCCAGTGAGCCATTTGTCCCCGACCCTACAGCCGTTTCTGGCCATGGCCAGTGAGTGCGAGACACCACTCCATCATAAGAGCAGCGTTTTGAACCTACAATGCACAGACGTAAACCACTGCAGGGCAACGGCTAATCTATTCATGTACCAACCCAGGCGTGAACACACCACCCGCCCACTCAGCCTCCAGCTCTCTCCAGCCTGCTCCTGGCCCTGCACCACTCAGAGAGAGTTGCTACTGACTTCAGTGGGACAGGACCATTGCCTTGGTACAGCTGGCCCCCTCAGCCCAGGCTTGAGGATATTCCCTCCAACCCCACGATAAACCGAGCCATGCTTCTGAATGCTGGGATGACAGCTCACTGCACACTCAGAGCAAACATCCTCCTGCTCTCAGCACCAGCCCACCAGCTGCAGATCCCGGGAAACCAAGAAAAGCCAAGACCCTTTGATTGGGGTGCATACATTTAAGTGTCACATAAAATAATCATCCCAGGCAATTATAGCCTCCCACAGTGAGTTCCACATTCTGACCTTGGCCTCGATGCTGACCATCTAACCTTGAGCCAGGGAGCAGACGGCAAGCCGGATCCTGATCTCACTCACTCTGCTGCAGCCTCTGTGACTCAGCAGAGCAGCTGGTGATTTTGCACAAGAGGGTGCTCACGGACTCCTGCACTGAATCCAGTTCCCAGGCTTCTGCAGCTCCACCAGGGCAGCTGACTAAAGCCACCCTCTCCGGTGTCAGCCCAGCCTGGACTCTCCTGCAGCCAGGGGGTCTCTGCACAGGAGCCCGGCTTGGGGTTACAGCATTTTGTCAGACCCTTTCCGGGGGAAGCCAGTCTCCCCTCTCCCTGGAGCTATTTCAGTAAAGGCACGCAGCAGAGATCACATTTGGAACTGATGTATTGAGGCTTCCTCTCTGCCATTACTCCAGCTGTTCTAACAACTGCACGGCACCTTAAGCCTGTCCCAGGGCAGATCGACAGGAAATACACAGACCTTTACATTTTCACTGACACGATGAAGTTTTATCCTGCTCCCTGAGGCCTGAAGCTTGTCACAGTGAATGAGGCTTCTTCCAAAGCAATGCAATGCAGAAGCATCCCTGTAGCACATCAGTGGAGACTGAACGACAACTAGTTCTTCACTGCCAATGCCACTGGGTCCTGCCCAGACGCACTGGCCTAAAGAACAGCTTCAGACCCTTTTGCCTGCTCAGCGATACAGACAGCTGCATGTTCTCCTGGGCAACATAGCCATAAAGATAACCTGTGCCTGGAAGCGCTCTCCGATTGTTAACCCCTTCAGTGTTGGCTTGCCAGCACTGGCAGCACCTTTGGGAGAGGGGATCCTGCAGGGCTAAAGCCTGGGTGTGCATGACTCCTTACTAATCCTCTGCCTGCAGCATGGCACAGAACATGTTGCTCTGCCCATCCTACACAGGGCAGCAGCAGCGGTGGATTCCTGCCCACACACCCATCTTTGATCCCCTAGTCAGTCCGGTCCCTGACTCCTGCCCTACCACAGACCTTGGTGCCCTTCTGCCAAGTATCCTGGTCAGCCCTACACTTCCCATCACATTGATACTCTCCAGTCCTCCTTCCTGCCTTTGGCTCCCTGACTCTCCCCAACAGCACTAGACTCCCCTCCTGCGCTACCTACTCCCTGCACTTCTTATTTCCTCTTCGCTGGCTGCATCACCCGGCACCTGCCCCTCCTGATGGTGCTTCCCCATCAGTGATGTCGCTGCACTCTGCCACACTCCTCTACTGGTGGTTCCTCAGCCTGGCTGCCCTCCTGGACCCAGAGATCCCAGGCAGGAGCACGGTGAGTGCTCCAGCTGCTCAGAAGAGCACTAGGATTGAGAACTCCTGGGGTCTCCTCCCAATTCAGCAGGATGACGCCAGCAAGCCGCTTCTCTGAGCCTCCGCCCTGCAATGGGGATTAACAATGCCCGGCTGCCATAGGGAAGTGCTCGGGGTTCTGTGACAGATGGCGCCAGGAGACTTTGTTCTGATTACACATTTCCCCCGCTGGATTGTGCCATTCCACAGTACATTAGCTGTGGCATTGCGGTTGCTGCATACATAGTCTGCTAGTGAGTGTGTGTGTGACAGGTCCCCCCAAGGCCGATCTGCAGAGGAGATGAATTGGGAGCCTGGGCTGTCTAGCTCAGGCTGTTAGTTCTGGAAGTCCCTGGTTCAATTTCTGGGGAGCCAGCCAAGAGGGTGGCTATCATGCTTGCACTCCATTGCTCATACCCTCCCTTGTGCTGGGACCTCTATGTGTCTGTCCAGCAGGGGCCACAGGAGCAGCTCCTCTGAGCTATCCCAGACATGCAGGGACCTGTCACTGACTCCCAGCTCTTCCCAGATCTCCCTGGGAAACATCTCTGGTCTCATGGGCTCTACACATTCATTTCTCCCCCTGCATCCTCCACTGGCCTTCTGGACTTTAACTTTGTAACAGTGCCAGTTTTATTTCTGTAAGGACCCAGAGGGGACTGCGGAGACAGAGACAGACTGCGGAATAGCAAACCAACCACCACTGCCCAGGGTAGGCACTCCCATCTAGGTTATTCTACCGTCCCCAGGGATACTATTACCCTGAATTTCACCAGTGCTGCTGCCTAGTAACAATGCTCTTCTTTCCTGGCCTGAAATTTCCAGTGCAGCGTTGGCGGTTACATGCAGCACCTGTGACACCACATGCGTTAAGCCGTGGCACTCCTGAGCCTTGTTCAGAAGGAGAGGCTGGGGCACTAGACGTGGGGAACGTGATCTATTGCTGTGGAGTATCCCGAGGTCCTTTAAACAGGGCCCACTCATTTATACGCTAGCAGAACGTTTCTGTGATGGAGTGCCAGGGAGGGCCCAGGCTGGGGTACAAATCTATGAATTTACACAGCACTCAAGGAAATGACACACATGCCGGAGCCAGCAAAACTTTCTGAGGGCCCCTTGAGACAGAGGCAACCTCTACAGACGGCAGGGCTGGGCCTGTCATTACACAGAGCTGCCAAGATGAGGAGGAATGAGACATTAATCCTCCAGGGGCCAAACTAAGGAAAACGCAGGTCCTGTTACGGAACCCGTGAAAGGGGAACCCGCCGGCCATGCAAGCAGCAGCAGATCCCTGTTGCCCTGAGTAAACACTCTGGCCTCAGTTAACACTCCTGCAGTAGCCGTGTGTCTAGGGCTGGCCCAGCGGTAATTGCTTACCCTTCAGAGCTGAGGCAGAGCCACAGACTCATAGCCTTAGCCCGTGAGTCCTGAGGAGCCTGCAGGGCTATGGACCAGCCTTGTGCGTCTTCTGTGAAATGGCCAGCACAAATCTTATGGGAGGACCTCTGTGACTACGGCTGATGTCAGGCAGAACACACTGAACGTGGGTTCATGTTCTGGAGGGAGTTCGCAGCACCAGCCTTTTCTACATTGCACCATGGAATGTGAGCGGATTTGACCCGAGAGCCTGTGGGAGGGGCTGTGACCTCTCACCTGTACAGGGTTACTGCAGAGAGTCACTTTGCAGTTGGCATTAGTCTGCAGCTACAGCTCACTGAGCAGTGAGATAGGAGGTAGGGAAAACACCAGCCAGCCCTCCGTCCATGACACGGCCCTATAAAGGGACTGTCTTTCATTACACTGTCTCATAGCCAGCTTCAGGGCAGGGACTAAGGGGGAAGAGAACGAAGCACTTCCTGGTAGATCTGCTTACCAGGTTGAGGATCCCACCATCACTTCCCAGTAATGGCACCCGCTGTCGATGAATATGTTGCCTGCTGCTCCGTAGCACCCAGTGCCACTGAATCTCTCGGGTGTGTGGCTCTTTTTCAAGGAGCTCTCATCCTTTTCCATCTGCAGCCCGTCATTGGAGAGCTTCAGCTTCTTGTGAGCCATCTTGGGATCCAACTTAAAGGGCTGACCTGAAAGAAGGACAGAAATACCGATGGTTAGTGTGTCTCCTTCCCTATCACACAGGCTGAACCGTGAATTGCCTCTCTTCTGCCTGTTACACCAAGCCATGGGATGTGTGACAGGCATCAGCCAGGGTACCTGGCCCTTCCAACCACATACCAGAGCATTCATACAACATACTGTATATTCTTGGCACCCTCCAGGCTGCCCCGCACTTGCAGGACAAGGCTCAACCACATGCCTCACTAATCTACTGTCAAGAGCTGATTCCAGAGCAAAAGGTCCCTCTAATCCTAACACAGCCCATGCATCACTTGAGTCCCATGTAAGATTTTAGCTTCCCGGATATAGACTGGAGGATAAGAGCTAGTAATAATTATAGACCTCAGCTTTTCCTAGATGCAATAGCTGATGGATTCCTTCGTCAAGTAGTTAATGAGCCAACAAGAGGGGATACCATTTTGGATTTGGTTTTGGTGAGTGGTGAGGATCTCATAGAAGAAATGGTTGCAGGGGACAACCTTGGGTCTAGTGATCATGAACTAATTCAGTTCAAACTGAATGGAGGGGGTAAATAAAAATAGATCTGCGACTAGGGTTTTTGATTTCAAAAGGGGCTAACTTTAAAAAATTAAGGACTTTAGTCAGGGAAGTGGATTGGGCTGAAGAACTTGTAGATCTAAAGGTGGAGGAGGCCTGGGATTACTTTAAAACAAAGTTGCAGAAACTATCAGAAGCCTGCATCCCAAGAAAGGGAAAAAATTCATAGGCAGGGGTTGTAGACCAAGCTGGATGAGCAAGCATCTCAGAGAAGTGATTAAGAAAAAGCAGAAAGCCAACAGGGAGTGGAAGATGGGAGGGATCAGCAAGGAAGGCTACCTTATTGAGGTCAGAACATGTAGGGATAAAGTGAGAAAGGCTAAAAGTCAAGTAGAATTGGTCCTTGCAAAGGGAATTAAAACCAATAGTAAAAGGTTCTATAGTCATATAAATAAGAAGAAAACAAAGAGAGAAGAAGTAGGGCCGCTAAAAACTGAGGATGGAGTGGAAGTTAAGGATAATTTAGGCATGGCCCAATATTTAAACAAATACTTTCCCTCCGTCTTTAATGGGGCTAATGAGGATCTTAGGGATAAAGGTAAACAGAAATGAGACTATGAGGTAGATATTACCATATCCGAGGTAAAAACCAAACTCGAACAGCTTATTGGGACTAAATTGGGGGGCCCAGATAATCTTTATCCAAGAATATTAAAGGAACTGGCACATGAAATTGCAAGCCCATTAGCAAGAATTTTTAATGAATCTGTAAACTCGGGGGTTGTACCATATGACTGGAGAATTGCTAATATAGTTCCTATTTTTAAGAAAGGGAAAAAAGGTGATCTGGGTAAACTACAGGCCTGTTAGTTTGACATCTGTAGTATGCAAGGTCTTGGAAAAAATTTTGAAGAAGAAAGTAGTTAAGGGCATTGAGGTCAGTGGCAAATGGGACAAAATACAACATGGTTTTACTAAACGTAGATCGTGCCAAACCAACCTAATCTCCTTCTTTGAAAAAGTAACAGATTTTTTAGATAAAGGAAATGCAGTGGATCTAATTTACCTTGACTTTAGTAAGGCGTTTGATACGATGCCACATGAGGAATTATTAGTTAAATTGGAAAAGATGGGGATCAGTATGAAAACTGAAAGGTGGATAAGGAACTGGTTAAAGGGAAGACAACAGAGGGTCATACTGAAGGGCGAACTGTCAGGTTGGAGGGAGGTTACCAGTGGAGTTCCTCAGGGATCGGTTTTGGGACCAATATTATTTAATCTTTTTATTACTGACCTAGTCCCAAAAGTGGGAATGTATTAATAAAGTTTGCAGATGACACAAAGCTGGGGGGTATTGCCAATTCAGAGAAGGACTGGGATATCATACAGGAAGACCTGGATGACCTTGTAAACTAGAGTAACAGGAATAGGATGAAATTTAATAGTGAGAAGAGTAAGGTCATGCACTTAGCGATTAACAACAATAATTTTAGTTATAAACTGGGGACGCATCAATTGGAAGTAACAGAGGAGGAGAAGGACCTTGGAGTATTAGTTGATCACAAGATGACTATGAGCCGCCAGTGTGATATGGCTATGAGAAAAGCTAATGTGGTGTTGGGTTGCATTAAGCAAGGTATTTCTAGTAGACATAAGGAGGTATTAGTACCGTTATATAAGGCACTGGTAAGACCTCATCTGGAATACTGTGTGCAGTTCTGGTCTCCCATGTTTAAGAAGGATGAATTCAAACTAGAACAGGTGCAGAGAAGGGCTACTAGGATGATCCGAGGAATGGAAAACCTGTCTTATGAGGGGAGACTCAGGGAGCTGGGCTTATATAGCCTATCCAAAAGAAGGCTGAGGGGAGATATGATTACTCTCTATAAATATATCAGAGGGAAAAACACCATGGAGGGAGAGGAATTATTTAAGTTCAGTACTAATGTGGCCACAAGAACAAATGGATATCAACTGGTCAACAGGAAGTTTAGACTCGAAATTAGAAGAAGGTTTCTAACCATCAGAGGAGTGAAATTCTGGAATAGCCTTCCAAGGGAAGCAGTGGGGGCAAAAGACCTGTTTGGCTTCAAGACGAAGCTCGATAAGTTTATGGAGGAGATGGTGTGATGGGAAAACATAATTTTGGCAACTGATTTTTGACTATGGTAATAGAGGGGGCTGGTGGTATATGATGGAAAATTGGAGGGGATGGGATCTAAGATACTACAGAAAAATTCTTTCCTGGGTGTCTGGCTGGTGAGTCTTGCCCACATGCTCAGGGTTCAGCTGATCGCCATATTTGGGGTCGGGAAGGAATTTTTCTCCAGGGCAAACTGGCAGAGGCCCTGGAGGTTTTTCGCCTTCCTCTGCAGCAGAGGGCATGGGTCACTTGCTAGAGGATTCTCTGTGCTTTGAAGTCCTTAAACCCAGATTTGAGAACTTCAAAAGCTCAGATATAGGTTAGAGGTATATTGCAGGAATGGGTGGGTAAAATTCTGTGGCCTGCATTGTGCAGGAGGTCAGACTAGATGATCATAATGGTCCCTTCTGACCTTTGAGTCTATGAGTCTAAGTCATCACAACAGGACAGGCAGCTGCTGGCCTCTTGAATGTATTTCATCTTCATTGACCTAATATAGAGAAGGGAGGAATAGCTCAGAGGGGAAATCAGAAGAGATGTATGAAGTTGCACTAGAGAGAAATAAGTCTAATTATAGTTGGAAGAAATGCAATAATTACAGAGAGAGCGAAAGCTTGGCCACTTAAGAACGGAGCCAAGCATTGCTCCAAGCTGCTGGTCTATAGCATGGGGTCTGTTTTTACATTTTCCTTGAAGTCTGCAAATGGCTTCTCCTTAGTGTGGACAGGGTACGGGACTGAGACAGAAGAGAGCTAGGTCACAACTCTGTTACAGACCCGCTGTGTGACCCTGGGGAGCCACTTAACCGCTCCATGCCTTGGTTTCCCCATCTGTAAAAAGCAGATAAGGAGGCTGCCCCTCCTATGTAAAGTGCTTGGAGACGTATCCATGAAGGGTTCTGGGTAGCTGATGAGTGCTATAGTGTTGTGTAATCATCTCAGCTGGGATGTCTGGATGGGGACCTCTCAGTCCTGCCCCCTGCCCTCCTCCCCGAACTGTGTTACATTGTTCAGACTTACTGCAGTGAACATGATCCCTTTAAAAGAAATGGGGAGCTGGTTCCAGATAATGGAAGAGGAGTCTAGGATACCCTAAAGCAGTGGAAGCCAAATCTAAGCATGGTAAGCGGTTTGAATTCGTTAAAGGGTCTATTCTCCATTACAGTGGGTTTTCAACCTTTTTTCATTTGTGGAGCCCAACAATTTTTTTCGAATGGAGGTGTGGGCCTCCTTGGAAATCTTAGGGCTGCTCTTCACTAGGGGGTTGGATCGGCTGTAGATATGCAACTTCAGCTACGTTAATAACGTAGCTGAAGTCGGCGTCTCTACAGCCGACTTACCTGCTGTCCTCACGGCGGTGGCGGGCGGCAGCGCACTCCCGTGTCAACTCCAGCTTACGCCTTTTGGCGAGCTGGAGTTCCGGAGTCAATGTGGGCAGCGCTGGCGATCGATTTATCGTGTCCTGATGAGATGCGATAAATCTATCGCCAAAAGACTGATTGCTACCGCGTGTAGTGAAGACAAGCCCTTAGACGTAGTCTGCGGACCCCTAGGGGCCTGCGGACCACTGACTGAAAACCACTGCTCTGTTAGCATTAATTAAAGTTATACAAACATACTGAAGGGTGAATAGACCTTTGAACACTGGTACAATAATGTCACTGAAACACAGAACTATCTAGCCAATCTCCACACCTACCTCCAGCCGATGCCGTTTACTCCCTGCAGTGTATGTTCAGTTATTACACATTGCAGGAAACATGCCCTTAGTTTCTCAGTACTTTTTCTATTGCCAGCTGAAAGTCTCAGCTCAGTGTCTTCCGCTCACAGGCTGTGCCTTACACACCACTCTAGTTACAGAAACAAACCAAAGGCACACAATGAAATCTGGGTTTGCACAGGCTGTGCTCATCAACTCGATACTTCCCCAATCCAGAGGCATCAAAGAGCAGGCGCTGGGGCACGTGCACTGACAGAGAGAGTACTTCATTCCCAATTAATGGAACAGATTCTGAGGGGTTCTTTGCAGGGCTTTTAAGGCTGGCTTGAAACCTGACTGAAATCCCTTTGTCATGTTACCAGCCGTCAGAATGCCAAACTACTTCCTAATTGACACACACTCACTCCCCTGCTCGCTTTGATAAAACCCTTCTAAAGATTCATTACAGCCAAGGCTTGCTCACGCTGGTAAACAGGGAGCGATCCACAATTGTCTCTTCTGGGAACCAGCTCCACAGTTGATTCAACAATAAGTGCTAATGATTTTCTGAAAGCCTCTGTTCTTTGCTATGCTGGGAAAGGTATGATGCCCTGGCTATAAATGAACGGGATCAGATTCTGCACCGGCGAAAAAGGGAATGACTCCTCTGACTCTGCAGCCTCACGGCAGGGCAAACTCACACCCTGACTGCTCCTGAGCCTGGCTTTCATTTGCGCAGGAGACAGGCTTCTTGCAAAGCGAGTGCCTTGAATCTGGAGGGCTGGGGAATTCTGTGCTATCAACCTACGCAGCAGCATCCTGAGCTGCAAGAACTTGCACCAATCACCCAGGTTCGCCTCAGAAAAAAACAGCGCGAATTTACTGCCCAGAAAAGCAAGCCCCTAAGAGCATCGCCTTGAGGCAGGTATCGTGTGGGCAGACGCTGCACATTTCCCCAGTGGGAGGCCAAGCACAGTGTGCGGAGGCTCTGTGCAGCCAGCTCTGTCAATGCACTGTAAGCTGGACATTCAGCATCCCCTGCTGTTCTAGTCCAGTTCCCCACCTCCAGCGCGCAGGCAGCTTGGCCAAAGAACCCCAGTCCTGACCCGCAGCCCCCCACTTCATTCCAGCCCAGTGGGCCTCACAAACACAGCTCTGTCACTGCGCTCTAACCCCCTGCTACTCCAGTCCTGGATTTACATACAGCATTCCCAGGGCACCTCAGCCCTGCCAGTTAAGTCCCAAGACCCTCCAGAGCAGAGGGCCCCGTCTTTCAGTCTTTCAAAGAGCGGCAGGAGTCAGAATTAACTGATCAGTGAATCATTAGGCACTTCGATTAAAGGGAAAACACACAGCAAAAACCGGGCTAGCTGGGAAGAAACACGGGAGGGAGCAGAATGCATCCTGAGAGCCAAACTGAGATTCTAACAGCCTGGCCCAGCCCCAGGATATTGTAGCAATAGCATCTGGACAGTGATTGACACTAGACAGGGAGTGTGATTACAGCATGGGACTGCCATTCAAGGGATTTGGCCCCTGTTCTCAGCTCTACCATGAATGTGTGGAGTGAGCCTGGGTTACTCACTTCCCTCTACGTGCCTCAGTGTCCCCATCCATAGAACGAATAGTAACACTTGTCTAGCTCACAGGGACGCCGAAAGGGCAAATCTGTCGTCTGCAGGATGCTCAGGTGCTGGCTGGGCACTGCTGTAAAAATGCCAGGGTTGTTAAAACAAGAGTGGCTTTTGTGGTCACCAAAGGACTGAAATGAGGGACCAATGGGAAGCTGCGCTGCAAGGGAGACTGGAGAGTCTTAGTGATACTCTCTAACAGGCTGGAAGAGGCAGAGACTGAAACACAGGCTTGCTAACGACTCTTTTCACTGTTTAGAAAGCAGGCCATTTTCTTTTGCTTCAAACTTGAGCACAGATGACAAGGAAAGGAAGGATGGCAGCTGGAGATGAGCACTACTGAGAGCAGTGTGGGGCTTCAACAGCAGCCAGACAGCAGGAGAGAGATGGTTATTGTGCTTGCAATGAACTGTATGGGGAAAAATACGAGCAGCCTATAATGAGCCATCCTTTCCCAGAATGCAACTGGGTGCCATAAATCTTCTCTGCACAAACAGCAGCGGTGAGGAGGCGCTGCAGCCAGGCTAGCCGATCTGGATTGGCTCATGCAGAAGGCCGGCTGCATCCACCAAAGGAATGGCCTCCCTTTGGATCTCCATTGAGCTGCACCCAACAGGCTGTCCGGAAAAGGCAAGTGGTGTTCCCAGCACTTGCTGAGACCCAGCGAAAGCAGAATCCCTAAGGTATGTCTAGACTGCAATTAGACACTGGGTCTTTGGCTCGCAGGGCTCGAACTAAGGGGCTGTTTCTTTGTGGTGTAGATGTTCCCGCTTAGGCTGGAGCCTGGGCTCTAGGACCTGTGAGGTGGGAGGGTTCCAGAGCTTGGGCTGTATAGCAGGATTCTGAACATCTCTACTGCAGTGAAACAGCCCCTTAGCCTGAGCTGTGAGAGCCCAAGTCAGCTGGCACGGGCCAGCCGTAGATGTCTAACAGCAATACAGATATCCTCCAAAGGTGTATCTACACTGCAGTGGGGTGTGTGCTTCCCAGTATGGGGAGAAAGATGTGCTAGCTCGGCCTGAGGTAGTGCTCTGAAAATAGCAGTGTCACTGGAGGAAGCAGTGGGCAAGGGACTGTGTATGTACCTGGGGGTCCAGGCAGGTTTGTACTCAGATGGCTACCCTGAGCTGCTGCCCGTGCTATCCTTGGCTACACTGCTATTTTAGCACGCTTGCTCAAACAGAGCTAGCGCATGTCTGTCTGCCCGTGCTGGGAAGCAAACTCCCTGCTGCACTGCAGATACACCCAAAAGCTCTCCCCTACATCACAACTCCTGACAACAGTCAGTTCTAGAGCTGACCGAATAGTCCGTCACATGGCAACGTCCAATATTTCAAGATGTGTTTGCGCCCTGAATGGGGATGAAAGCTGAAATATCAAAACCTCATGTGCAGCACAAAAAGTTCTGAAAATGTTTGAATCAGAAGTGTCAAAATGTTCCAGAGGAGATCGACATTAATGCCTCTGTTCACCTGAGCAGCCATGGTGACTGCTGTCAGGTGTAGTTCCACATCCTGTGTGCACCCATTCTTCCCTATGGGTCATGATCTTTGGCTGAACTACATCTCCCAGGATGTACTGCAGTCATTGTAGTGAATGCTATGGGTGCTGTCACCAACCCAAAGGGGAAGACTCTGAACTGGAAATATTTTTGGCCCACTATAAACCACAGAAATCTCCTGGGGGAAGGAGGAATGTCTATATGAAAATATGCACCCTTCATGTCGAGAGCTGGAAATCACATCCCCTGTGCTAATGTAACCATCCGGAATTCCAATTTTTGAATGAAGATGTTGAGTTGCTGAAGGTCTAGAATGGGTCTCCACTCTCCTCCTTTTCGGGGGACTAGGAACTACAGGGAATAGAACCCTCTCCCTTGATACTGAGATGAAACGCACTCTATTTACCCTTGTTGCTGGAGGGTTCACCTCTTGTTGAAGAATCATCTCATGAGAGTGGATCCTGAAGGGGGAATGGGAAGGGGGCTTATGTGGGGGGGAGGGAGAGGAACTCCATGGAGTATCCTTGATGGATAATTTCTGAGAGCCAATTGTCTGTCATGATCAATTCTCAATTGTGGCAAACAGCATAAGATGGTCCCTGAAAATAATGGGGGAAGAGATGGGTGGCATCAGTGGTGCTAGGAGGATCTTGACTGAGACATCAAATATAGCCCTTTGCAGGTGACTGGGCATAGGTAGAGGATATGGTGATAGAGGGGCCGAGGCCTCTGAACCCTCTGAGGTCTCCACGGAGGCTCAGTGGACGCTGGCAGTAGAACGCTTGAGGAAGAGATGGCCTTGTTTTATAGGTTTGTCTCAGTTGTTTCCTCTGTGGGGCTGGAATGTAGAACCCCATGTAGTGTAAGGCTGTGGACTGGTCCTGCTTTGAGCAGGGAGTTGGACTAAATGACCTCTTGAGGTCCCTTCCAACCCTGATATTCTATGATTCTATGATCTTGAGTTTTGTAACAAGTGTAGGGACTCGTCTGTTTTCTTGCGTAAGAGATTTGACTTATCAAGGGAAGGCCCTAAATGGAGTTCTGGACCTCCCTACGGAAACCTGCCAGTTGTAACCTAGAGTTCCTCTTCATGAATATGCCAGTGGTCAGTTCTCTGGATGCCATATCTGCTGGCTTTACTGCACTTGCCCTTCTCTATGAAGGACTGGAACTGGGCTATGTCTTCTGGGAGGAACTTGTCCTTAAAGCCCACCATCCTGGAATAGTTGTTCAGATTGAATTTTGCTAACAGACCCTGATAGTTAGCTGCATGAAATTGCAGGCTGACAGAAGAAAAGACCTTTCTTCCCAGGAGGTCCAGCCTCTTTGAGCCCTTGTTTGTCAGGGTTGTCTTTGATGGTGTGACCTAGTCCTCTCTGCCTCTACCTCCAGAAAGTTGGGAATGAAATGGAAGAACAAAAATTCCTTGAGCTTAGGAAATGCAGACTCCACTTATAAGCACATTCTTGGAGGGATACTGCTTGGCAATTGGGGTTGATTACAGGGGGTTCTCCTTGGCCTAAAGCAGTGAGGGGCCTCGTAGCTTTCTCCATCAGGTGTTTCCTTAGGCAAAGCTCAAGAGCTTCATGAGTTCTTGTGGAAACAAGCACCACATATTGCACTTCACTGAGAGACGCATCTTGCCCAAGCAGTAGGAGTTACGTTGGTGGTCATCACTGACAGAGAAGGAGGGAGAGGGCAAGAGATGCAGTTCTTGAACCCTGGGATTCTGGGCATAGTCCCAGACCACTGGGAGGGAATCCCCAACCGAGGAAAAACTATACAATAAAACTCTAATTATAGTAATAGGCCAAGAAGCATAACAAACTATTTACAGGTTCTATCAAAAGCTGGAGAAATCTGTGGACACAGGATTCCAACTCAGGCCACGCAGTGGTAAGAAGCAACTGGAGAGGTGTTGGCCTGCACTGCCTCTTATGCCATCGGTGGGAGCATGAGGAGACCTACCATGCATGTGAGGGACAATGGGTGCTGCTTGTTAAAATTTCTGGACTGGGGTGTGTGGTGTGCATGTGTACCCGCATGTGGAATACAGATCAGGACCAGATGCTGAAGAAGAACCCAAAGTTCTCTCTTTCACCTAAGAAGACAAAGGCACCAATACTTTTGGGCATTTGAGAGACATTCTGACCAAAGAGAGGGTCAGTCACTATCTTGCTGGCAAAACTATGGATGAGAAAGGTCATCTTAAACAAAGCCCTGAACCAAAACTTGCTAGATGAAGTTTTAGACTTTTAGATGTGTGTTTTCACTTTTATTAGCTGGTAACCATTTCTAGCTCCTCTGGAATAGGTTGGACATTCTTCCCCTGACAAAATATAAGTTTTTAAATTGAAAAGCCAAAGACCAAAACATTTTCTGCTGTTGGAATCCAAAAAATCTTTGCCAACCTGTTCAAAATTTTCAGTTTTCAGTTGCCAAAAAGTCTGTTTTTTTCAAAGAAAACCTGAAACGTTTCTCATGATCAATTGTTTTCCTCCAAAACGGCTCCAGTTATTAATATTAATAATTTGCATTGCTGGAGTGCCTAGAGGCCCCAATAAGACTGGGTCTTATTGTGTTAGGTGCTGTACAAATACAAAAGGACAGGCCCTGCTTCAAAGGACTTCCAATCTAATTCAAGACAGACCCAACTGACGATACTAAAGGAGGAAGAAGTTGAGCTTCAAGCCTCCCTCTCTTCTAGGTCTGTCCACGGTCCTGACTTATGCTCTGCCTCCCACATGCTCCTGTATGAGCCCTGGAAAATAGGCAGTAGCTGCAATGAACTGTGTTCTCACCATGCCTCCCCCCGGTCTGGCCGATGCCCTACACTGCGATTAGGTGGGTGTCTGGTGCAGAGCCTTTCTGCCAGCTTTCTGACCACTTGGGAGGCCCCCTGTGCTGACAGGACTGTGTAGGGGCTTGTCTATTATCCATCCACTTTTCACCCCCACTGGAACAGATCACAGGGAGAATCAGGCCAGTGATGCTTTAATTTTTACCAATTCCCTACCGTATGGAATCAAATCCCTTTCCTGTTTCACTGTTCACACACCAGATGGGCTGCAGCTAAGTTACTCTCCCTCAGGCTTTATTACCTAGGAAGTGGTGGGAAGAATTTTATTTATTTTGTTGTAATTTCTAAACAAATTAGGAGACTAGAGATTATTTCTACAGGGGAGCATAGTAAACTGATAACTGTGGCTGCACTTAAACCCTTTTATGAGCTTTGGGTATGTCTTCACTGCATACTTCTTTTGGTGGCATCCAGTGTAGCTCCCATAGCATGGGCAGTGACACTGCAGGGAATGACTCTGGCTATGAGGAAAGACTTTGCCAACTCCCCATAGTTGGAGCCTTCCACTGCAGCAGGGAAAGACTCTTGAAGCAGAGCCTTTCCCTGCTGCCTCCCGCCGCCAGTTCCCGTCACCGACAGGTGCAGCTACCCACCACAGTGTGGATGCAGCTTGCTTTTCACTGCAGTATATAGCTACACATACCCTACACGCCACTGCCAGTACTATGTAGTCTAGACGTAGATGTAGCTAATTAAATAAACTTACCTGGGTTTTTGGAGTGTTCCCTGTACTAATTACACCATTACATAATGGTGTAATTCTCAGCATCTTCACTCAGTGCTTCACTTTGTACCCCTAGATTTCAAAGCACTTTGCAAAGGCTGGTATTGCTATCTCCATTTTCAGCTGAGGAAACTGAGGGTCAGGGAGGAGACATGACCTGGCCAAGGTCACTCAGCAAGTCAGGTGCTGAGCCAGGAATAGGGAATGCTGGAAATACTGGGGCATCAGCCGGTCGGGAAAGCTGGGTGTGACCTCGGCAATGTAGGTCATCTGCAATAGCCTGTGAAATTTGGTGCAAGTGAGTGTTTATGTTTCACAGTGTCCAATTTGCAAGATAACTGAGAAGAGAGGCCTGAAAATAGAGCTGCCAGTTGGAAAAGTCCTATCATCAACCCCCCAGTTATTTTAATATTTCTGTATCTGTCTTTTTCCTGCAGTAACAGAAAGAGACAAGTTCTTCACAAGTTAGAGCTGAAATTCTTCACTCTGTCAGGAAAGAGACAGTCACTTTTGTTGTTGTAAAGATGACCTGATTGATAATGTGAATACAAACAAATGGTGCCAAACCTGGTCTCAGATTTACGAGTGTGACTCCTAGCCCACGGGCTCCAAGTACCATCCACAAAACAAGGATTGACACTGAATATCACAATTACAGAGCAGAGAGGCTGGTATCGCAAGCCCTGCTGTTGGTGCAAGGGCATTTCAAAGGGATGTGGTCTTGCAGCTTAGCTCCAAAATCTGACCTGCCTTAAAAAAATCCCTCCCTGGCACTAGAAAATTGAACAAATGAACAGGCTCCGTCACCTGCCACCTCACATCCACTATCCTGTGACTCCTCCCAGCATTCAACAAACTTACACTGGCACCTGTGGCACATTACACTTTCCATCAGCAGAAGAACAGTGAGCCATCGTTAATGATAACCAATGCTTTGGAGAATTAAAAAGCATGTGAACGTGGTTTAGAAAAACAAAGGTTCAGCTAATGGAGGTTTGCATAATGGTGTTAGTCCTACACTTCTCCATAGGTTGTGCTCTGATACCACTGAGAATCTTACATAAACAAGGAAGTAAATACCAAGAGCTATTTGATTCTTACATGTATGTGAAACAGCACTATTCCTACCTCCTAAGGGACTCAGAGAAGTCAGCAAAGAAAAGAAAAGAAAAGAAAAGAGGAGATATAAGCCACTTCAAAGGTGCTGCTACAAAGCAAGAGAATAAAACCTTCAGTGCCAAAGGGCCGCAAAAAAGGGTAATGGGATGAGATTACTGAGAGCTGGAGAGGAACCATGAGGTGCCATCCAATCACTTGTCTTGCCCTCGGGGCACAGGATAAAAGTATTTCCTGCAGTACAGTATATTCTAGAATGGCCTTTTCACTCCACAAGGGAGAATGCAGGCAGAGCAGCATCTCTGCTCTCTGCTCACTGTCCCAAAGCCTCTCCCAGCTCTTACCCCTGCTCTCAAGTTAGCAGACACCTTCTCATTCTTGATGACACGTCTTCAGTACAGTGCTGCCTGTCAGGAAGCTAGGAGTTATGACAGCTTCAGCTGTCAGATTTGATTAACATCTATTCTGGGTCCTGTCAGTCAGGTAGCTTTGATCTTACAAATTCAGCTCATTGGACTATTCCCTTTAGTCCTTAAGTTCTTCGTTCACACGCTGCCCTTGCACAACCTATGCAGGAGGCTAGCCAACTCCAAGGCCAGACACTAGAGGGATGCAACCTCTGGGCTGTTTATTATTTGAATTTTACTTCCCTTCCTTGAAGAGTTTCAGGAATTGCAGAAATGTACGGAATTCAGGGGAGGAAATCCTGGCTGGGTTTATGGGTGTGCTGAGTTACAGAGGAAAGAGGGAGTTTGTTTTTTCCTAAAGAGTTGCTGATGCCTCAAAGAAAACGTTGAAAGTTAATTAGGAGGGTCAATGACACAGAAACACTGATGGAAATGGAAGGGCGGAGGAGAGTTTGGATTCCATGCCAGGGCAGATACAGGATTCTTGCATATCACCATGGGTAGGTTCATGGCCATTAATAGGAATGGTAGCCATGCAAGTTAAGACAATGATAGGGATAACAAACTGAGTGCCTGCTGGAGTCAAGGACAAGCTGATTGCCTGCTGAGGTCAAGAGAGGATAATTCATTGTACAACCAACAATATTATACAGTTGGTTAGGATGCAGTGGGGGGAGGGATTTCTCCTTCCTCTGAAACTTCAGGTGCTGTCATCTGTTAGCAGCTAACACACAGGATAGTTGGACCTTTACTTGCAAGGGTGAGGGGGGAGAGGAAGGAGGAGATAATCAGCTGAACATGAGCTCCAACGGCCAAAAGAGCTACAGTAAACCTCAGAGTTAAAAACACCTCAGGAACGGAGGCTGCTTGTAACTCTACAAATCATTATGGTTGTTCTTTCAAAAGTTCACAACTGAACATTGACTTAATAGTTCTGAAAATTTACTTTACAGATGAAAAATGCTGCTTTCCCTTTATTTTTTTAGTAGTTTACATTTAACACAGTACTGTACTGTATTTGCCTTTTTTTTTAATGTCTCTGTTGCTGCCTGATTGCGTACTTCCGGTTCCAAACGAGGTGTGTGGTTATGTGCTCAGGTCGTAACGAGATTCTACTGTACTGCAATCCTAGGATGGATAAACAGAGGAACCTAAAGTATTTGTCACTCGTGCGACTGCTGCTGGAATACTGTGTTCACTCCTGATGCCCACAATTCAAGAAGGATGTTGACAAATGGGAGAGAGTTCAGAGGAGACCCACAAGAATAATTAAAAGATTAGAAAACCTGTCTTATAGTGACAGACTCAGAGGTCAATCTGTTTAGCTTAACAAAGAGAAGGTTGAAGGGTGACTTGATTTTGTCTATAAGTATCTATGTGGGAAGTGAATAATGGGCTCTACAGTCTTGCGAAGGTGTAACATAATCCAATGGCTGGGAGTTGATGCTAGACAAATTCTGACTCTCAATAGTGCATAAATTTATAAGGTTCAGAGCAATTAACCACTGGAACAATTCAGCAAGGGTTGTGGTGGATTCTCCATCACTGATCAAGATGGGATTTTTTCTAAAACCTCTGCTCTAGGAATCATTGTGGAGCAGTTCTCTGGCCTGTGTTATACAGAGGGTCAGACTAGATCAGGGTGGGCAAACTATGGCCCGCGAGCCACATCTGGCCTGCGGGACCCTCCTCCTGGCACCTGAGCTCCCGGTGACACCTGGCTCCTCTCCCACCTTCCCCCTCCACCAGAACCACGCTGCTGTGTGGGCAGTGCTCTGGAGGGCAGGCTGTGCACTCCTGTGGGGCACTCCTCCGCACAGTTGCCTGACACACTGCTCTGAACAGCATGGTAAGGGGGCTGGAGAGTTGGATAAGGGGTCAGGGAGTGATTGGATGGGGCAGAAGTTCGGGGGGGTGTGGTCAGGGGCCACGGAAGGGGGCAGGGGTGGATAGGGCCTGGGAGTCCCGGGGGTCTGTCAAGGGGTGGCTGTGTGAATAGCGGTCGAGGGAGTCAGGGGACAGGGAGCAGGGGGGCTGTGGTGGGGTCCTGGGGAGGCAGTTAGGGGATGTCTTTATGTGTGGTCCATGAATCTGTCACACTATTGCCAGGGTATGCTTCGTCCACACCTGTAATGCTGCAGACATGCTGGGTGCAGAAATAGCTGGATGGAAGCCACAGGGCATCATTAGGGTTAAACTCTCAAGGCAGGATCATTTTAAGGCCTCTCTTTCAGCATCTAAAAGGGTCTTTGTTTCAGCCTGCTCTGTCCCTTCCCTGTCTCTCCTTTCATGTGGGCACATGGACATCGCTTGTCAAATTAACTTGATGTCTCAGAGAGCAAAGGCTCCTGCTGTGCCGGGATCACTTACTGGACGGGCACTTCATTGGGTAGTGAGCGCAGTGCCTGCCTGCTGGCTGCACAGAAGAGTTAGAGAAAATTCTCTTCAAATCTTCTGCTCCTTTCCCTTGGGATTTTACTTCAAAAAACAGCCTGGTTTTACATTTGTTCTCCCAACCACAACTGGAAATATTTCCCCATTCAGCTTGTCTGCAGCTTGGATGGTTCTTCTTTCCCTTTCGAGCCTATTTCTAACCTGTCTCTTTCAACGTACATCTCATTTGTAAAGCTTTGGGATTTGTCACTAATAATTTCCAAGGTAACTGCTCTGAGATGTCCTCTCATTTTGAAAGCCCAGAATAGTCAGATCTTTGCCATTTCCACTCACTGGCCCCAATGCGTTCCAGGTCTCCACCTAAATCAAAGCTCCTTGAAAACATGACACTTTGAAACTGCTTTTGTCTTTTAAAGAAATATTTCTTTGACATTCTCTACAGATAATTTCTCACTCTGCTTCACCTCCCTGTAGTTTAATTGCATCTGTTTCAGTTTCATTGTGGCTGGGCATTAATATTTAGACCAGGAGATGTGTTTTTCTGTTTACCTAAGCAGTCCTTTGTGAGATAAAGATAGTTAATGGGCCAGTCAATGTACCAAGCTGTCCTTTCCTTCTCAGCACTCTGGCAGGGAAATAATTTACAATTATGTTGAGCAGGATCTGCTATCCCCTGGTCTGTACAACCAACCCTGGGCAATGCCAGTATGCCATAGCCACACACTCCTTAGAGCATTGGAGATGAGATTGCCAGAGATGTCTAGCAAATCCCCGGTCAATAGGAACTGCATGCTGTCTCTTTACAAGAACTGAGCTGAAGAGATATTTATGCTAGAGATGAAGAAGTATCTATTTCTTAAAACCCATAAAGTAGGAAAAGTTAACGACAGGCTACTGGTTGGCCCAGCTAGGCTGGTGGGCTTGGTAGAAGCTATGGAGGTGGACTGGGAGCCTCAGACAATCTCCCTCTCCTATTTATGCCTCTTCGGTAGATTTTAGGTCTGGGAACCAAACCTGTGGGTATGCTGAGCAATTGCCACAGTCCCACATGGTACATGCTAGCCCAGGCTTTTGGAGATGTGGGCCAGAGCCCTGCACAACGTGGCCTCATTTGTAAAGCACCTTACTGAGCAAACATGCCAAGGCTCTGCACTTTACAAAGCTCTCAAACTGTATCTTCATTTGGCTCCTTCTGTTCTGCCCGCAGAACCAGCACTGAAAGAGCACTTATTCACTCAATTGTTCTAGCCCTATTGATTCCAATGGAGAATGAGTAAACCGTGACTCTCTTCATTAAGCCTCTGCCATTATGCTAGGAAGAGGCATTATGTTAGGTTTTATGGCTCTGTCACTCTCCTCCCTAGCTATCAGCATGGAAATGAAGCTTGAATTTCTTTGAAGGCACAGAGAGCCAGACTGAGCAGAAAGTGCAGGACTACACATAGGCACAGCACCATGGTAGCTTACCTCCCCTTGCGGGGTGAAGGGTATTCTCCACACACCTTCAGGTGGCTCTGTAGATGGCCCTGCCCTCTAGGTCTTGGGGAACAGCAAAGGAAGCAAGACTAAAGCCTCCAGGAGTCTTGATCCCACAGCACTTCTTCAGGAGGGGAACACAGGCCCCCACCTCGGGTAGTTTGGAATTGGGACAGAAACCCTTTTGACGTCCCCTGGATTTATGTTCTAGAAAGGAGGGATGGTGAGAAACAAACTCTGATCTGGGCCTGGCTTTCAATACAACATTGCCCAGGGAGGATCTGGGACTGCTATGTCTTGGAAGGATGCAATCTCTGGGGCTAGAGCAGACACCATTGCGGTCTGCATGGCTTAAGCGCAAACCAATCAAATAATCCCAGGGTAACGTGCTCCAACCAGCACACATCCAAGGACTTTCTTTTCAGTGCTTTTTCTTGTCTACTTTAGCTGGAGAGCAGAACCAACAATGTTTCAGTCCCAGTCTGTCATCTAAGAAGTCAATAATCCTGATTATGCAGAAGTTCCCGGGATGCGAAGCCTGGCTGATAATGCCTCTCTCTGACAATTTACATCCTTCTACCTGGCCCAGACAAAGACACTAAATCCCTTAGCATGACACTCTGAAGCCTGAACAGACCAGCATCAGACCAAAATAAATGGTTGAAACACTTGGGTGCCCTGAGCTTCTGAGGGTGCAGGAGAAAAAAGCAAGCAAGACCAGGCCCCTCAGCAAGGTATGGAAGCCCACAACTGTCTGCTATGCAGTCAGAAAACTAACTGGTGAATGACAGCTGCAAAGCAGAGAACAGGATTGAGAGCGGGCATGAAAAGTGTTGATTATCGTCTTCTTCTCTGATACTGTCTTGGAGGAGGAAAAGCAGCTTGATTGCAGCGGAGCCACTGAATAACAGAAACACAACAAAACTATCAAAAACATACAAATCTCCAAACAGACTCCCTGTGGATTTGCTTGTTTAGGGATTGCTTGCTACATAGCATCCAGCTCCTAAGAACACGTGTGTGTTAAGAGAAAGATCTTAGAGAACTGGTGCTCACCCAGCAGAGCTGCAGACCCCATGATGAATCAACTCCTCCGAGGATGAGATCAAACTTTCAGATGTTCCCAACTTGAATTTCAAACAGGTTTAAAAATTATTGAATAATACACGACAGCAGCTGAATTGCTCTTACAGTGAGTAGATGATCAACTGGTTTGCCCAGAGTACAGTAGCTAGAGAAGGATGGTGATAATGATGGTTTATGTCATGTGTGTGGCAGGCGAGTGTGAAAAGGTGCATTCTGTGTGTGGAGGTGTTGGGATCCTCACAGAAAAGAGAGGGGCCATTCCTTAACATTTGGCTGGTGTTTTTATTGTTAAGTTAGACTAATTTCTTGGATTCTGAAAACTGGACCAGCCAATGCCCTCGCTCCAAATGCAGATAAACCTCAGCCTTTAATGTGAACCCACACCAAAGACCCTGACGTGCCACTACTGTAAATCCAAACTGGAACCACTGCCATAGACCCAACCTATGAGGGTGTGCAGGACACACTTCTAACTGATCCTAAAATCAACAGATAGCCCAAAGGGACACACCTGCCAAATGGGGCCTTAGAATCACCTGATATAATTCTTTGCTGAAGTGAAGGCATTTCTCTGTGTAATCCATCATAATGCACTACTAGGCAAACAACGCCTCAGCTCCTAACCAGATGTCAGCCTCTGCTCTCAGTTACAGCAGTGTAAGTCCAGAACATCAGCGTCAAAGAGGTTAGGGCTTGTCTACACAGGGAAGGTGACTGGAATAGCTATTCTGGGAGAACTCCTTGTGTGGATACTCTTATTCTGCAAAAGCTACAGTACTTTAAATTCACACCCTGCCTTATTCAGGAATCACCTCCCCTGCAAGACAAACCCTTAATTTGGACTAGAGCAGAACCTGGGGCCGTTCTAGCTGTACTATTCATTTGCATTTTCCAAATAATGTTATGATAATTTCCACTTCTTGTGACTTATCAATAACCAGCCCATTGGTTACACATTATCATAGTCCAGAGCTCATCAGACATTAAAAAGTGATGGATAAATGTCAACAGGTGGAAATGTATCAGCATGAGTTAGTAGAGGGCAGAGCATTTAAAGCACTGGACAAGGCTCCACCAATAAAAGCCATCTCCCTTTATTCCCTTCAGTATAGGGGCCGTGACTTTCTCTATATTCTGTAAGGAACCCAGTGCACTTTGGGACACTTAATGAGGCCCAGGGCATACGCTTACTATGGAAGCATCGGCTTTTCACCTGTCTTAAAACCAAAATAGACCTTCCACACTAGTTGGTTTTACATTCCAACCAGCTACGGAATGAGGATTCAGTGGGAGCACTAACACTGTTGCATTCTGGGAGTTAATATCAACCTTGCCACAGGCCTAAGTCAATAGTGGAATCTCTCAAAACACTACTTCAGAAGCAGAGAGTAGAATCCAAAATAGATTAACTCGTCATTCTTTTCTTGTGCGATTGTTGACATTTTTCTGAAGTGACATCATTTGTGAAGTATGTGCTCTGTTATAACTGGCTGTTTTGAAGGACTATAATAAATTGCTGCACACGGGGTCCTACACTGACAAATACAGGAAGGCGAAATAACCAAGAGCGAGCTACTACAAAACTAGTACAAAGTGGTAGGCTCCTCATACACAAAGAACAATACATTTTGTTTGCAGTGTGCAGCAAATAGGCCTATTAAGACCCAGAGGAGAACCTTAAAGAGACAGGTTCCTTCATGGGGCATTGTTCATTCTCTGCATGCTCAGGAAATGGTAGCCATGCTGCAACATAGAATATCAGGGTTGGAAGGGACCTCAGGAGGTCATCTAGTCCAACACAGTGGAGTTTATTTATCTGTAACTATAATGTTATATTAAAAAAAATAAAAAACACAGAAAAAGTATGTTAAAAGGACAGTACTAGGTTTCACAGTCAATCTCTGAAAAGTTGGGAAATAACACAGTTAATGTCACCTGTGCAACCTTAATTCAGCCCCTTTGTGCCTACGCATTATAACACAGCCTTACATGATCACATACTATTTTCTTTCCACAGGACCCTTGCTTCATCCACTTAATTAGCAACTATTCAGTATTGTGTTTTCTTCTCATTGTTCAGTGTGTGCCTCCTGCCTTATTTACTGCACACTATTCAAACCCTGCTGTGAGGGCAGAATCATTCATTTCCTCCTGGGCTTTTCTGAGGCGCTCATCACGACACTCGTCTTAGTGCTTCACCAACACTAATTTATTTTCACAACACCCTTTAAGATTTCCATTTTACAGACGAGGTACTGAGGCAGAAAGATCTAAGTACTCATTTTGGGTACCCAATCCAAGACACTTTGGACCTGATTTTTCATAGCACATGTAACACTATGTTCAAAGCACAGCTACTGTTGACTTCAGTTGCTGTTGTGAGCGCTCAGCACTAATACAATCAGGGTCTGGCTCAACAGACAGTGGCCAGTTTAAGGGACTCACCCAGCAACACACAAGAGCTCTGTGGCACCGGCAGGGTTAAAATTCAGTTCTCCGGGGCTGCATTCAACTGCTTTAACCATTGGACCAGTTTCAAGCTCCCCCTCCTCGCACTCAGGTTCAATTTCTCAGCCTCCAACTCCTGGTCACAGTTTCTGTCTTCCCGCTACCTCCAGTTCCAATCCCATTAGCTTGCTTGTTCCAAACTACTCCTTTCCCTGCCCCAGTCCAGCTTTTGCCCTGCCATCTGGGTACTCAAATCAGATTGTTTCCTGCCTGGGCTCCAGTAGGAGGGGCAATGAAAGCACAGAAAAGACAGGCTCCCGACTTTTCAGTTCCAGCCCAGCTCCACTCTAGCAAGGCAGCTGGGAGCAGCCATTACAGGGAAAGTCCAGCATTGCTCCTGTAGCCCAGGACTGGAATGTGCTTATTGGCTCCATGGGCATGGCATACATGCAGCCTGGTCAGCACTGGGAGCTGTGAGAGGCCCAAGCATGCCCAGTGTGGACACAGTCTTTGGAGATTTTACCTGCTAGAACTGAAGAAGTCTCTACTGAGCCGGTGTGACCTGAGATTTTTCAAATGCCACGTTTGGGTGCATTTTCACAGGGAATATCAAAAAGCACAGCCCAGATGCAAAGGCTACTCCTGTCAAAATGGTAAATCCCTGCTCCAAAGCCTAGACATCTTGGTGAAAGGCTGCCAGCATGTTTTCACATGGGCAAAACAACTTATTTTCCCCCGGTTTCCGTCTCGGAAATGCTGGATTTTTTTGGTGAAATATTTCATAAAACAAAGGAAAAAATTTCAGCCTGAGCCACACACACACAACATGACAAATTTCAGCCCAAATGGTCAAAGCTTGGCAAAGTTAAAAGCAGCTGAAAAGGGGGTCTTATAACAAGTGTTGAGCAACCTTCATGACTGGCAGCGCTCCCAGCCCTGCCTATCGGAATACATTTTCCATAGTTAATATGTTGCTCTTTCTTCTCTAGATCTGTACAACAGGCTGGTAGGATCCTCGCCTATCAGTGCTCAGCTAGCAGCTCCTAGAAGAGAATTCAGTCCACTCTTTTCCCTGTGTGTCCGCTGATATACTGTACAGCCCCTAGCACATTAGAAAGGACGGAAGCAGAGATTAACATACAAGAAGAGGGAATTAGAGAAAGATTGAAGGGTAAAGTCTTCCCTCCTCCTCAAGTCCTGCATGTTCTCCTCCTGCTTTGGCAGTCACCTGACTTTCCTTCCCTTCTTTAGCAAGCCAAGACCCCATTATACCCAGGCCTGAAATATGCTCCTTCTCAAAGGCCCTCTCAGTATGGTATTGTGGCCATTCACAGGCGCTGTCAGAGGACACTGACTGTATTGTGCAATAGTGTTCTAGCTTCCTGTGGACAATTTCTAGGCTTTATCCTCTCAGCTCCCCTGTTTACTCAAGGACTTGCCGCGTGAGTGACTGTGGCCACTATTACAAAGTTAACACTAGCCAACAGGCTCCCTGCAGTTGTTTTCCATTCTAAGCCTTGGAAAGAGCTGTGGTATCGCAGAGGCGAGCCTGCAAATCCTTGTGTGGAGCACAGGACTGCTGCAGACCGCACGTGGCTGCAATTCAAGTTCCACGCTAGGCGCAGTCCAGCACTCGCATGGGGAAGTTCAAAGTCCCCTGAATGCCTGTTACCTTGCTCTCAAGAGTGCAGAGTAAATGAGGGGCAGAGAGAACCACAGACTCTCTGAAGAGAATGTGCAATACTCATTGTGCTAATGAGGTGCTTAGGCTCTCCTGCCTCTCAGCAGATGTAACGTAGCTCTCTCAAGGCGCAGTGCTTTCATTAACATCATCATCCTGAACTTACTCAAAGTGAGGTAGACACAGTTTGCTCAAACTTTCCAAAAATTGGGACTGACAGACATCAAGCACAGAGCACCAAACCAAAAGGGAGATGTTCAAGTTTTGAACACATGGAAAGAAGTAGTTACAGTAGAAGTCTCAAGGTGACACTGATGATAAGGCTGGCTCCACACAGATATTGAAACAATATATGCAAATAACATTTCAATGTTAATTTAGCTGTCCTCTTATCCTTCTGCTGGGTTGGGGATGCAATGATCATTTCAATTATCATACAATCCCAATGTTAGAGGTTCATTTTGTAATATGCATAACAGTAATTTCGAGCACTTCTTATAGCACTTTATGCAATTCCTGCTTTACAGTTTGACAAACGTAGGAAGCTGCAACAGACAGTGAACAATCAGAATTAAAAATTTGAGCCCGTATATATTTCAGTAAATCGGGTTCGTCTGTAAAGCACTGCACTTAGCAGCGCGCTAATATCTCTGATGACTGACACTGAATAAAATAACAAGTTGCAGCCTCCCCAGGGAGCTACTGAAACTAACCTATTTTCCTTTCTTCGGAGTAGGTTTGTCATATCAGCTCTTGGCCTGTCAAGTCACCAATTTCTTATTTCAAAGCAGGGAGCGTGCTTTTAAACAGCATTGGAGGGAGGGATACATTTTTAATAAACAAAAGAGAATTAGATTAAAGTTTGTTTTTCCATCAGTGCCTATCCATTCTCGCCAATGTATGGACTTCATTTAATTTCAATGTATTTAAAGTTGCCACGGTTCCATGAAAAAAGACTGAGGAGATAGGAGCAATAAATCATTTCAAAAGCCTAGTCAAGTTCAGAACTCAGACATGACTGAAACGTTAAGAAAAGGGAACAAAAAAGAACCCTGGGCATGTCAGGAGCAGACAGAGGAATTTTATAATCATCAACAAGACATGGCCACAGATCAGGCAGTGCTGGACAAAAGCCAAAAGACGAGCCAATTGCAACAACTTTGAAGACTGACTGCCCATTCCGATATTTTTACCATTTTTTTTGTATTACCAATCATCACTAAGAGGGAAATAATCATCCCAGATGTGTTACTGAGCTAACGGGAAATGAGGTTTAAATCCTCCACATATCATGTTCTACTCCAAGGCCAGAGTGGATCCAGTCTTGTTCCCTTTGAAGTCAATGGGCCTATGGTCTGATCCCGCTCCCATATTTAGAATGTCTTTAACTCTTTCCCTCCCCTCTGAGGGAATTCAGGTTGGGAGAACCAAAGTCTGAACTAACTTTTTTCTCATGTTTGTTGGCAAAGCCCATGACATTTTCCATATAGACGCTTTTCAGGTTTCTTTTCCTAATAACTATGATAACAAACCAGCACATGCCTCACAATCCACTCAAATAACTCCCCAATAATATGCCAGTGAGCAGTCTAATCCAACAAGCGACCCTCTCAACAAACCAGTAGACATCAAGCTCAATGCTCAGAAGTACGAGAGAGGTCAATTTCAAGAGGTTTGATGTAACTAAGCACCAAAAACGTGGGATGCTCATCCGCTCATTAAGAACAGGTTGTGCAACCAGATTTTCTGCTACTTTCGCTTCTTGATCAAGTCAGAATTCTGGATATGGTGTGGAGAAGTGGGTTCAGAGTGGAAATGAACTGATCTGAACTGTCTAGGATTTAGACAGTATGCAACAGCTGAATGGAGGGGAAGGGACTGGGGACGAAGGAACAATAGAGACAGATATGTTTGCATAAAGGAGCTCATGGATAACCCTTAAGACAGGGTTGGGCCAGATGGCTACAGGAGAGTGATTGAAGGCAGATATATTAATCCCAGATTAAGCAGGTCCCTTTTCTCTGGGTAAGGTAACGGGGTGGCTCCAGAACAATCAGGAACTTCCTAGAATCAATTAAGACAGCAGGCTAATCAGGGCACCTGGTTTAAAAAGGACCTCACTTTAGTCAGTGGGGGGAGCGTGCGAGAAGCTGAGAGCAAGAGGCACTAGAAGCTGAGAGTGGGAAGGCATACTGCTGGAGGACTGAGGAATACAACTGTTATCAGACACCAGGAGGAAAGTCCTCTGGTGAGGCTAAAGAAGGTGTTGGGAGGAGAACATGGGGAATAGCCCAGGGAGTTGTAGCGGTCACGCAGCTGTTACAGGAGATACTCTAGACAGCTGCAATCCACAGGGCCCTGGGCTGGAACCTGGAGTAGAGGGTGGGCCTGGGTTTCCCCCAAGCCCCTACCTGATACTAAAGGAGTTGACCTGGACTGTGGGTTCCACCAGAGGGGAAGGTCTCTGGCCTGTTCCCCGATCCACTCGGTGGGTCAGCAGAGACTGCGGGGATTGTTTTTCTCTTTTCCCCTATGCTGGCGAGTGATGCGGTTAGTTGAGTGAACAGCAGGTTTAAGCCACTGGCAAAAGTGGCCAAACTGAGGGCCGCCGTGAATCTCTGAGGCGAGCAAATAGGCCAATAAGCGCAGGACCCACCAAGGCAGAGGAGGAACTTTGTCACCCCTACAATGACAAATCCTACCCAACAAGCCCATGGGCAGAGCTTTGCATTCTGGGGCAACCCTAGAGACACCAGCTAGCATGCAGTGCCCAGGGCTCAAATGCAGTGATGGGAAGAAAAAACAAGTCAAACAAGGAAACAACAAACAAAGATTTCAAGTTTCCAAAGGGTGGTTATAAGCCACAGCAATTTAAGAGTTAAACTCCTTTTAGACTCCAGGATTGATAAAGCTGCTTTTCTACTTCCCCCCGCAACCTGGAAAAAAAGCCCTGGCACATACTGTTTGTCTTGAGCCTGGCAGGTTCGCTGTTCCGGCTGCCAGCTTGGTTTATGGCCTTGACAAGGAAGATGTATCTGGTGCCACTCTGGAGCCCGTGCACGGTGTAGTGGTTCTGTTTGATGTTGGGGACAATCATCCAGCTATCCATGGAGTTGTACAGACCTGCAGTACAGGAGCAAGGCGTGGAGAGGAGATTTATTACCAGGTAATGGAGTCAGAGGACAAGATATAGTGCATAGGCAACACAAGCTGGTAAAGTGGAGTTCATGGACCACGCATCCTTCAGACTGATTTACCGTCTACCCAGGAGTTAACAACAGAAACTTGCTGGAGAGGCTGAAGGGAAATTTACATAAATGATACAAACCGCTGCTGGGGGAATTCTTTTTATTATCACATGAAAGTGAAGCTTGATAACTCAAAGCTGACACAGCCAAGGAGTGGTGAGAAAGGGGATGCAGGCATTGCAGTCAGCCTGTCATGTTGTTATCTGGGGAAGGGACGGAGGCGAGGGCCAGAGAAAGCTTTGAACAGAAATTAAAACATAAAGATTCTTCAAGTTCCAGGCCATCTGGAAGATGAAACATCCAGCAGAAGACGCCTGGGAGAAGATAAGATAAGCCAAATACAACGAGCTGCTGAAGAGGCCTCACTGAGTGGGCAGGCTTGATTGTTGGGCTGTCTCTGGCTTAGGACGGACATTCATTAGAGCTGCTTAAAAGGGCTGCTAATGAGCTCCAGGTGTAAACTCTCCCATTAACTGTGGGAAAGCAGCACCAGCGGTCATGCTGGGAGGAGCACGCAGCTGCATCCCGGGCCTTGCCAAATGTGCTGGGTGACTGGAGAGCTCTCTCAGCTTGTAACTTAATGCAGAATGATTTGTTTATCAGACAAAAGGTCTTTGCTTGAGCAGGTTCTATGAACCAGTGCCTATAAACTTAATCCACCCTCACTGCAGCCATTCAAATTAGCTTTCCCTGTCTACAGGGATTATCATTGCAACAGGGGCCGAGCAATGCTGCCACGTAAAAAACAAATCAAATACTGGTGTGCAAGGGGACTTACGTGAGGAAAATGAGAAAAAAAATGCTTCAGGAAGTGCACCTTGGAACAGCTGGGAGCTTTTGCTGGCATTTACTTGGTTGTAATAAATGAAGGCAGTGAGGGGAATGGACTGGCAGTGATGCCCTGCAGAACATGCTCCTTGCCAGTGGCATTTCATTATCTGGAGGCCATCTCATGCACAGCAGTGCTTTCGCCAGCCAATGTAATCCTGCCATGCTGGCGTGTCCTTTTCACTGCTCGGTGGGTTGTAGTGTTAAGATCATTGACATGATGACCCTCCCCACGCACCCCGCCCGTGCCTTCCACACATGCTCAGCATGCAAGGAGAGTTCACCACAGTGGAGCTCAGAAACACTGTCAGTACAGCCATCTAGGACGGTGTTGGAACCCTCTTGGAGAACAAAATTTCTTTTCCTCCCCAACTGTTTCCCTTGGTGATGTCCACTTCTCTCCTGCACTGCTGTCCTGGCTGCAAGTGTGAATTTCCCACAACCATACACAAATTCACCAAACAGCAGTTGTGGCTGTGGTCAATATTTACTCCTTTTCATCAGCCATTGCTGCTACCATTACAGGCCAGGAGAGTAAAGGGCACCTGGTTCTGAGGGTGCATTCACCTTCATACAGCAAGACAGCACAAGGTGTATGTGCCTGTGCCTAATGGTCTCTCTTGAATGAAACATGAACTTGTTCACCTCTCACAATTTCTCTCTCTTCCAGGAAAATCTTGCTGTGCCACTCAGCAAGTTGTAATGGGTGACATCACAGCCCTGTGACACAGCCTATTAAAAATAAAAGGAAATATGCCTTTTGTGCTGCTTTATGGTTCTAATACCTTCCCACTGGTAGTCACGTCACATACATACCACACGGGGCTCAGTGCTCACAGATTAAAAGGGGAAAGGAAGTTACAGATATAATTAATACTAATCCATGAGTGACACTACAGGCTAGTGTAACTCATACGAGGAATCAGCCACTTTGTCTTCCAACAGTGGCTGATTCATGTAAGAGATTAAAAGTCTACTAAGGCTATCAGCTAAGGGAGTTACTCAAGTAGCTCAGAAGCAGTGGAGGATTATTCTTTTAACATTGAGGGTCCCCAGTTAGGTGGTCATTATACAGACACATTATGTGATATCCTGTGCTAAAACAGGATTACAGAGTAGCAAGGGAAGGAAAACAGCAACATTGCATCCATGGGGGACATTCTTATTACAGATATCCGTGCTATAAGGGCTAATGTCAGTTAGAGAAGAAACTGCCCCGAACAGCTGCTCTAGAGTCTAGACCACCAGGACTGGAGGAAACAGATAATGAAACCTGAACCAATCTGAAGTACTCAGAGCCATGATCTAGGTGGATGGCAACTACCTAAGTATCACTTGTTGCGCGACAAACACTCAGGCATGGATACCAAAGATGTTCCCAGGTAAAACAGCTTTATGACAGAGAATCCAACATAGCTCTACTTCTTATCAACAGAGAGGAACCAGCTGGGAATACAGGAATAATAAGGAAATTTGAATCTAAGATTACAGGCTACTTGGATTCAGCTTGGTAAAGGATAGAGCATAGAATACAGCAGGACATGAATACTGGATTTCAGGGAAGGAAATTTAGAGAATGAAGGAACCTACTGAATAGGGTCCAACAGGAGGAAGTATTAAAAAAAATCCACGTGTGCATGTCTATGTGGAAGAAGACAGGGAACTGCTCCACACCTCACACTTCATGTAGAGCAAAGCACAGTTCCTTTGAGAAACAAGAAAAACAGCTAAAGAGACTTCACTTGGGATTGTGGGACAGATTGGAGGGGTAAAAAAACAATCAGGAAATGGAAATTGGGCCGTTACCAATATGATTTCAAACGACATATTGATTTCTATCATAAACATGAGTATCGACACAGTAGGACAAGCTCAATATGAAAGGAACAGTTGAAGTTAAAAAACAATAATATCACAGATTTGAAAACAGATTTTCATATAGGACCACACTGCACAGGAAGCCACCGTGGCTGGGCCCTGCCCGAGCCCCCTCCGGTTTGCTTTGGCTGCTTGTGCTCAGCGCGGGTTATCGAAGATGGCTGGGGCAGAGCCTCAAATGGGGGCTGGGTTTCATGGGTCCCAGGTATGCAAGCATTAGCAGGTTATCTGGTGGAGGGTTGGAGAATGGCTGCTGCTGCAGACCCAGGTTTGAGACCCAAGGGTCATGCAGCGGGGTGAGCTGGAGTTTGGAAGGCTGCGTTGATTAACTGTGCTCTCCCTCCCCAATGAGCAAACACTGTCATAAGCATTAGAGATGGGAGAGGACTCTTAGGTCCCATTCAGCCCATTCCTTAGCATCAGCATCAGACTGAGCCCCACAATTCACTTTCTAGTATCTCCTGCAGGCCACTTTTAAATGGCCCAAGCCGGGGACTCACACTGCTCCCATCCCTCCACCCAGTACATCTTATGTTCAGAAAGCCTTTCCTGGGATTCACTTTATTGTTCCTCTTCCTCACTGTAGCTCCATCACGCTTAGTTCTATCCCCAGGTGTAACTAGGGCAATGTCTGGTATGAGTCATTGCTCTGGTTTTTAGCTCCTGGCTGCTTAGCTCAGATCACAAGGGGAGGACAGGCTGCACATGTCCATATGCATTTTGTTTGAAATGTTTGTTTAAAGCACCTAGAGGATCAGGGCATCATTATTTTAAGCACAAGGTGAAATAGCTACAATAAAGAGATACAAAATAGACTGTGCCCCAAATAACTGACCAAACTCCTTCCTCGGGCTCTGCAGCCTTCAGGCACTCAGAGATTTATCATATGTACCTATATTGTTGCATAACTTCACTGTCATAATGACTCTTTGTAAGCCCTCCAAACATCCAGGAACTTTTGCTGCTCTTGCACGTACTTCCTCTGGTCTGAATACACCCTTCTACTAATGCAGTGTCCAAGAACTAATATCATTTTCCAGCTGTAATCTCACTGGAGCCCCACAACTCTCTCCTCTGTGACATGGAGCCATTCCACTGCCTTTGTGTTGATACTGCTCATTGTAAACTCACAGCTCCAAAACCACACTGCCCACTCAGTCCCCTGCAGTAGGTATCTTGTGGCATTGCTGTCTTAGTCGGTCACCCCTCCTGTTGAATGGCCAGAGTTCTGTGACCAATTTTCTACTGATTTTAGGCAATTTTCCCAACTCATCTTCGTCTTTTCTGCTAAAGTCTGATTTCCTCGCGGCCCCCGTGGGTTCTTTCTTCATCTTCATTGCTGTTCAAAACTCCACCAGTTTAGAAGCATAAGGAGTGATCCATCTACCCCAGTATCCTGTCTCAGACAGTGGCCAGCAATAGAGGCCTTGGAGAAAGGCGAGAGAAAGTCTGCAGTGGGCAGTTATGTAATGACTTACACATGGGGAAAACTGTTTCTTAATTCCCCTATCAATCAGGGGTTGGCTGATGCCTTGAAATATGAAGGTTTATATCCTTGCCCAAGCCTTTTTTTTTAAAAAAAAAACTTATTTTAACTCCAGATGCTCTTGCTATCCAGACAAATTTCCAAATCCTGCTAAGCCCTTGGTCTCAAAAACAGCTTGTGGCAATGAGTTCCACGGGCTAATTGCGTGTTGTGTGAAAGAATATTTCCTTTAATTGAATGTCCCCATGTTGTTGTATTATGTTAAAGGATGAACAGCCTATCTTCTCCAGATGAGCAATTATGATTCATCTCTTTACCATGTGTCCTCTCTAACATAACCTATTCCAATGTTTTCAGTTTCTCTTCACAGGAGAGGTTTTCCAGACCTCTAGTATTCTCGTCACCTGTCTCAGAATGGGTTACTCCAGAGGAAGGGGTACTTTTGATTTTTTAATCTGAAATTGTCAGTGACTTGCTGTTTACTCTCTTTTCTCAACTGCTAATGAAAAGTTTAAATAAAATGAGTCCAAATGTTAATGCCTTTGGAGCCCATGAGGTGCCTTCTGTCAGCTCAACACACTGCTCGTGCCTGCACCATGCTTCCCAGCTTCTAACCCATGTCAACATTCACATCCAAGCCTGTTCAAATGTGCTTGCTGCGCTGGGAGATCCAGGTCATATTAACTCTGATGGCTGCTTAAGAACGTTGCTCAGAATTAGATCAGAACTCCCATACTCTGGTTGAAGAATGCAAGGTATGGAAGGTTCCTGAAGGCCACATTTGATGGAAGGTATAAATGCACAAGAACTAGGTATGGGAAGTCCTAGAGGACTGCCATTCTCATCACTATGTTCAGGGGAAAAGTTGTGAAGTTTTGTTAATTTCAGCGAGGTTTGGGTTGAAAATCCCATGTCAGACACTGAAAATGTGCTGCTGGATTAGTTACTGTTTGCAACCTCTTGCTTTATGGCAGACAAAGGAGCATGGCTATAAAACATCTCTACTGCAGCTCCCTGCTCTGTTTGGGGGAAGCAATCAAGGAGATACGAGTATAGTGCCAAATACCACGTGTCTATACAAATGGTTTGCCCTGTGGACCAGAATATCAGAGTGCTGAGATTCTTGGCTGGTTACTGCCTAACAGCTGGAACACAGTGGGAAGAACAGGTAAAGTTTGCTAATTGTCAGCTGATGTCTGACTACAAAGAGGAAAGCTTAATGGGATTTTTCCTTTTAATGAAAGCACAAAGGATGCCAGAGATAGCTGGATAGGCAGGTTATATCAGCTTTGAAGATTTCATTCTGTCATTCTCATTGGAAGCCTCCTGCATATTTTAGAAATCTCCCTCTGTTGTGACACTTTTCCTTTTTTGCACTGACTAGCACTCTTTTATCTGCAGCCAGGGTTCGACTCCTAACAGCACATAGGCTCTAACAGTGCTTGGGTCTGTAACAGAGGCACAGGGTTCAAGGCCACAGATGTTCCATGTAATAAACCAATCCAAAAGGAGTGAGTGGCTGGGAAATGAACATCGCTGCAAAAGCAATGAAATGAGAGTGCAGTCGGAGTTAAATTTATCGCCTCTTCCCTGAGAGTGTTATGCTTCTGCAGGAAGCACACACTCATTCAGGAGAAAGCCTAGAAACCTCACATGTCGGCTAGACCACTTCAATTCCAATTTCACCGTGTAACCTGACATTCATTTTCTTACTCCCATGTGGTGCAGACAGGACGGCCCTTCTACTCTGTGAGTTACTTCAGAAACTGAAGCCAGCTTTGGCTCCCAGATCCCCACCTGCATGAGGGCGATGGGTGGGGATATGAAAGTCCATAGGTTGGACCTCGCACATACCCTGATGCCCTACAGATGACCAACTGGCCAATAAAGTGAATTTGGTGCTTTTGCCCAGAAATCAGAAACAAGCCAGTTGATTCCCTTGGCTCTAAACTGATTCCCTTGGCTCTAAACTGAATGACAGTTTGTGAGGACTCAAAAGAGACCTCAACTAGAATCAGGGCAGGTGGGGGTTAGTCTGCCCCTCCCCTGATGGCAGCATGATTTGGGACAGAGCCCAGTGATGTATAATCCCATTGCTGCGTTCTTGTTCTCTTTGTACCGGCTACAGTCGGGACCAAGATGAGGGTTGATCAAAAAGTTTCCATCAGAACAGTTTTTTTTAATGGAAAACTGGATTTTCGACAAAATGAATGTTTTCATGGCAGGTGTCTGAATTCCATAGGAAACTGAAATTTTTCATTGAAAACACAAACACCCAGAACCCAGAATATTTTGATTTGGATGATCAGTTGAAGTAGTACATGGGAGTTGTAGTTCTGATTCTTCAAGATCCCTTTTTCCTATATGCCTCCCCCCCAGTTGGACTACATCTCCCATGATGCACCACAGCCACAGACTCCCATGATGGAACTATGCTGAATCATGGGAGATGCAGTCTGACTGGTGAGCCCAGTCTATACAGGGGAATGAGAGCATGAGGCACTCGAACTACAACTCCGTGAAGCACCACAGTAGCATTTCTGATTCAAAATATCTTAGATTTTGGCTTTTTTTTTTCCCTTAAAAGGCAAATTCTTCCATGGGAAATTTTGATTAAATTTTTTTTTTCATTGTTTAAAATTTTTGTGGAAATTTTCTATGGGGATAAATGCCTATTTCCCAACAAGCTCTAATGAAGACCCTGACCCTCTCTTGTCAGCATGGCCCTTGGAGAGCTTGGTCCCTTGGAGCTGGCCCTTGGCACTAGTCTGCCCTGCCTACACTAATCCTAAAAGCTCCTTCCCAAAGGATTGAACACTGTACCCTGCACAGGCTGAGACAAGGGATTCCACAGCCAGAAGAGTTCATTGGTGAAAGGAGCCAGTTCAAACCTTCTGCTGTAAATAAGTTGCATTGTACCCATTCCAGCTGTTACTGGGAAATGCCTTCATTAAATACATCTAATTATATTCAGAAGGAAACTCTCAGCGTTAGTCCTAACTGCATCCTAAGCAGCACATTTCTGGGGCAGATAAAAAGCTGGAGTAAAGCAGCAAGGGGCCACACTGAGTTACGGGTGGAGTTCATTGCGAATCAGCTATAAGTACAAAACAGGGAAGTTGCTGGTAATTCTGTGATAATTCCTGGGGTTTAGCCCCCTCTCATCTTTTTATTTAATTGGAGTCCTTTTTGGGGAGAATCCCAGCTGTTTTGAAATTGCTTAGTAACATGGGAGCTCTGTATAGTACAACAAGGGTGTCTGCCAAGCGGTGCCCCTCCTAGGCAACTGATCTGAAAAGGCAATGTTCCTTTGAGAGTGAGTTGAATATGCCTCCTTGAGCCAGGGCTGGTGATGTTTATACTGAAGTGTTTGAAGCAGCTCTGTCCCTACAGGAGGAGGTTGGGGAGCGCTACCTCCTACCACTTGCCAGGAGCCGCAGGCACAGCTCTGGGAGCGCAGCAAGGGCTGCTGCCCACTCCCTGCTGTGGCTGCTTACATGCGCCACACCGGGCACCTGCTGCATCCCAGTGGAGGGAGGAGAGCAGTACCAGTGGCTCTACCACCCGTATCGCTGCCGGCTGTGGGATCTTCATGGAAAGCAGGAGGAGAGCCTAGCAAAGGACAGATCTCCTCCCCCACCAGCTCCACAGGGGGAAAAAGGAGAAACTGAGAGTGTCAACAGCCATTAGACCCCTGCCTCGGCCCAGGGGCTGCTCTAGTGAATGCTAACCGGCAGTGCTCTCCTCCCCTCCTCCACAGGACTGTACACTGGGTGGGGATAGCCAAAACACAGCGCAGTCCAGCCACTCCCCCTTACACTGATGCTGGGAAGAGGGAGGCAAAGGAGGAGTCTACAGCAGCCTTATGCCTGCCAAGGAGTCCTTGAACAAGGAGATTCTCCCACAGGTTGGATTCTGCTTCCTTTGTGCCAGCCACATGGGACAGGGCAGAGAATCTGCCCCTCAGTACTGACTGTGGCCCCTGGGCCTTTTGGGAGGGACACCCCGTTATAGGAGGAAGGACTTTTTGCTTCCCCTTATTAGCAGGAGGACTCGGTGGGCCAGCCTGACACAATATGCATTTTAACTACCCGCAGCTGGAGACACTTGCGTTAGGAGACACTTCTCTCACCCCCTTATCACCGTGCAGCCAAAGGAAGCTCTAGAAATAGCTGGAGACAAAAGCTCCCACTGCCGTGTCTCACTGAGGCGCTTGGGACAGTGTTTGAATCAGAGGCAGTCATTCCTCTTGCAGTCCCTGTCACATCCTCCCCCCCCTCCACACAGCTCAGGGACCAGGAGATAAGACCCGATTCTAGGCCTTTGGCACCGACCTCAGTGTCCCAGCTGCAGTGAAGGAAAACACCTTCTCTGTAAGAGTCAGGTCAGAGACCCATTCTGATTCTTGGAGAATAAATTCAGTACAGAATCATAAACATGTAGTGCTCGAAGTCCCTTGAGAGTCCAGTTCCCTCCACTGAGGCAGGCCAAGTGAACCTAGACCATGCCCAACAGATATTTGTCTCACCTGTTCTTGAAAACCTCCAGTGGTTGGGATTCTATGTTTTTCCTAACGTCTAACCTAAATCTCCCTTGCTGCAAACTAAGTTGATTCCTTCTTGTCATACCCTCAATGAACATGGAAACTAATTGTCCATCATCCTCTTTAGAACAGCCCTGAACGTATGTGAATATATGGTAGCTTTAAAATGACCTGACATGGAAGAGGAAATAATATCTGCTGGAAAACAAGTTATTGGGAGGAAGGCTGGCCCAGTGGTTAGGACAGTAGCTTGGGCGAGCAGAGTTCAACTCCCAGCTCTACCACAGACTCCCTGCATGACCCTGGACAAGTCACCTTCTGTGCCTCAGTTTCCCATCTGTAAAATGGGCATAACAGCACTGCCCAGCCTCAGAAAGGCGGATCTCGGTAAAGACATTAACAATTGTGAGGTGCACTGATGAGAGCCTTAGACAGATGTTCAAGAGACTAAAGAAGCAAGTGCTAAACCACTGGTCAGTGTTTCTGTTACATAGAAATCTGGACATTCTGGAAACGTACGGAATGGCTCGTAGTGCCCAAGCACTATACCTTGCTGAAAGAGGAAAGGGATCATGTAGCTAAGTGGTTATTGCTTAATTTCCCGTGTGAATATGCATAATACTTCGGATAACAAAAGAGGGACCTTCACCAGAGTCCTTTTAAAACCAATTCCACAAACTGTCATGGGAACTTTGTACCTGTTTCTTCAGATTGTACTAATTTTTCACATCATATTTGAAAGGGGAGGGAGGCAATGTTCTAAAATGAGAAAATTCACATATTCCCTCATGCCATGAGGATGAGTCTGGCTACTGGAGAAATGAATCACTGTGTCTGAGGGCAGAATCAATAGCGCTTGGCTTCAAAGACTCTGTATTTTTGCCACCTACACATTTGTAAAAATCAGAAGAATGACATTTTCTTTGTGCACAATCAAGTTTTTTATCAGCTCTGATGATGAATAAAGACCAAGAGTAAATAGATACAAGTCATCTCAACCACAGTTTTGAATCTCTGGTCTCCTCATCTGTAATATACTGAGTCTCCTTAATGATAATCAATGGTGCTAGCAAAGAGCAGGCAATAATATTGTTCGGTATTCTTAATTTGGAGCAGGGGAATCAAGTAGATGTTTAGCACGTTTGTTACATTTTAACCCCAAGGCAATTTGCGTATTGATTTATTGTCAAGACTTCAGCTGATTTCTGATGTCTGAAGAAATTCTGACTAGTGACTGGACTTTCGTTCTAATATTAGCTAATGTCAGATGTAAACTTTGAAATGGTAAATACAGCAAGTCTGCTGTTTAAAATAATTGTATCTGGAGCCTGATCAGAAGAACAGCTAGCCCAGATTTGCCTTTTCTGATGTTTCTTTGTGCTGTCTGATTTTGTTTGACCCAGGCTAGCACGGTGCTGTGAGATGCTAGGAAAAAAACCACCACCACTGCTTTGCTGCTAGGCAGAGATTGTTACACAAGAGACAAAAGTGAACAGTAATAAACCAAGCCTAGTGCACCCTCCACCATGCAGGTGAGCGAGGTACTCCAAAATCAGAGGCAGGCATCTGAGACTAGAGGGTAAAACTGGCGAGGTCAGAGAAAAAACTAAATGATGTGATTGCAATGCTGGGGAAAGGTGCTGGACTGACAGCTGTAGAGGACAATCTATTTTGTGCCAACCTCAGACAGGTCCTGCAGCAGCAGTGGCTGGGAAAGTCTGTTGACACTCCCCCAGCCTGCAGCACCCACCTCTGGGGCTATCTTTCAATCGCTTCTTCAGACCATGGGTTCTCTGTTGAGGCTGCCAACGAGGGGACTTGGTGCCATTTGCAATGCTTGGTTTTGTGACGTGCGTAGTGTCCACTCAGGGCACCCCGACTCCAACTGCAGCACAACTGGGCTGTATGAAGTGGAACCATAAGCCCCAAAATTATTTCACCCAAGCCACTAGACGGCGATCAGACGATGACAACATTGATGGCATACTCCCGCTTCACACAGCAGTCCATCACAGCACACTACACACATTTTAGTGCACTGTAGCAGTGTCCACACGGGACGTTACTGCATGGCAAGCTAGGGTGCTGCAGATTTACATCCCGGCTTGCTGTGTGTAGCAGAGTGGCTACTCAGCCTGCGGCACCTGCTGCTGGTACGCCCAGGGAATTCTCTCTTGTCAGCATCTGGAGCGCTCTCTGCAGGTTGTAGTCCTGCTTGCTACTGGCCCCGTGTCCCTCCCTAAAGTGCTGCACCCCTGCAGTACCCCCACAGTCTCAGGGTCCCCCCTCCCTGGGGAACCCCCACTCCCTATCCCCACCTTGCCTCAGTCTAGGCAACTGCCAGTCACCACTTACCCCTGTTCTCTGGGGCAGACTGCAGTATAATTGCCACTCATCACCGGCAAGGAGGGTTTGGCCTGCTGCCTCTAGAGCCATGGACTGCCCCCTGCAAACCCAGTACCCCTTTCTTGGGCCATCTCCTAAAGCCCTGCAGCCTGGGGATTTCCAGGCCAGAGCTTCTCCCAGTTCCTCTTGCCTTGCCCCAGCCCTGCTCCACTCTAGGTACCTTGTCAAGCTCCCCAGCAGCCAGGCCAGTCTATTTCCACAGACAGAGGAGACACTATCTCTACACCAAACTCTGGGCCTTTTTATCAGGGCCAGCTGGGCCCTAATTGACCCAGCCACAGCTGTGGCTATTCCATCCAATCAACCTGGGAGCTGCTTGCCCCCAGCCACAGCGCTAGCTACAGTCCTTTGCAGGGCTGTTTTAACCCCTTTTCTCCTGGAGTGGGGCAGCTGCCCCCCTACACTGTGCACTAACGTCCCATGTAGACAAGCCTTGGGTTACTAGCTTTTTGGGCAGGATGTAATCTCCCCACCATTAATCACTATTCCAGTACTAATATAATTATAGTATAATTAGCTCTTGCCCCTCTAGTTTAGGACAGCAGTAACAGATAAAATATTCAGAACAAATCAGCACAGACAATCTATTGTCTCAATAAAACAATGGTGTCAAAGAGCAGCATCCCCTTCCCAGAATTTAGGGTAGGGTTCTCTTCTTCCCTTTTCTGCTGCTGTGTCCCTGCTCTTGGTCCTTATTCATTGCAAACAGTGAGCGTCCTGCAGCATAAAATGTCTTTTTAAAATACTTCTATTCACAAGCCTGCCTTCTCTCATGTTCTGTGTTTGAATAGTCCCACACCCACCTATTGTGCCATGCAAATACATAACAATAAATCCCAGCAAAGACTTTGTATCCCATTACGAACTTCCTGAGTCATGGGAGCCATTTGTTAAATACACTATGAAAATATTTTTCAGATTAAAAAATTCAAACCCCTACCATTTAATTATTAGCTAGACGCAGCGTGTGTGTAACATGAGTAGAGGGGACAAGCCTTCTCTTTTTCACTACTGGGTATAAAACAGGGTAGGGTAGGGTGACCAGACAGCAAGTGTGAAAAATCAGGACGGGGATGCGGGGTAATAGGAGCCAATATAAGAAAAGATCCCAAAAATCAGGACTGTCCCTATAAAATCGGGACATCTGGTCACCCTAGGGTAGGGATAAATATGATAAGTTTGGTTGAATTGCATGAAATATGCTGACAAACCCAAGAGCACAAGTCTTTGGTTAGGACACAACCAGGAGTTCATGTTCACGGAGATCCCAGACAGGCTGTCGTGCTGCTTTCCAAATTTTTCATCCCAGAACAGATGGTTAGGGCTGAGTTACAAATAAAAATCGTTGTCACCCCGTTTGCTCTAGCAGCAAGGTTGGGGGTGGCTACAACTCTGTGGAATCCTTGTAAAGACGGCCCTTAACACAGCATGGCTACTGCAGCATTGAGCCCACTGCCATAGGAGAGCCAGCACTCTCTGCTCACTGTCCAAGTGGGAACTGAAGCGTGCACTGATAATTCCTCACCATTTGACCACTGTCCATTTACTAAGAGATTAGGTGCCCACAGGCTTCGGTCACTAAGAGCCCCTCACGTTCCTTTAATCTTGTCCTTTGCCAAGCAGATGTGTAGCAGGGTTGATGAGTAATTAGACAAGACAGGCATCTTCTGAAAGAATTACCTAGAGACTTCTCTTGGTATTGTTGTGTGGGGTACATAAAACAAATTTCATTTTTAGCCTGAATCTTGCTGAGCACCAGCTTTGTCCTGTTTGTATAACCCTAGGGAATTATGTGAGCGTGTTGCTTTGCACATGTCTCTTGGTAGCTCCCCCGAATGACCAGCCACCAGACAGATTAGATTTGCTAATGCTGAGGATGCTTCAGTGAACTGAAGGATGTTGGACTCAGTGCAGCACAAAACGATTCAGTTCTGGACCCCCAAAGCACAGAGTTGACAAACTGCACTTCAAAGTTCCTCTCTGCTCCTTAATCATTTCGATTGCTGCCCTGAGGAGTGTCCTCAGCAAATCTCTTCTCACAGCTTCCTCCAAACTCCCCCGTCTCCTGGGCAAGCCAGCTTGCTAACTGTCAGAGCCCAAAGCTTCCGTGGTTTATTTATGCTACCCAAATAGGACAGGGGCCGGGGGAGAATGGGGAGTGACCAAGCCCTAGTGCATTGGAATTTACATGTCCCGGGGCCTTAAAAAAATAATGAGGGAAAAGGAACTTCTGTTCTCTCGCTGCACTTTTATTAAATCAGCAGCCAACAGGATGGCGAATTCTTTGTTACAGACTGTCCAAGGGTGCTGGTGTCTAAAGGACTGAGCATGGGAGACAACAACTCAGACTCCAACCCCAGCTCTTCCATTGTTTACCTACATAGCCTTGAGCAATTGACTTCTCCTCAATGCCAGCTTCCCCTGCATAACAGGGGGCTGATACTTGCCTTCCTCAGCGGGGCAAGTAAACCATTCCTTGCTGATAGGTGTATGAGTGCAAGTGTTAGCAGTATTAATGGTAAATCGCAGAGACTGCTGTGGGTTAGCAACACCAGTGCCCTGCACCAAGTTTGGGCCCCAGTCTGACAGGAAGTGGGGTGCTGGGGAGGTGGCACAATATGCAGTCCCCAGGGAGTGGGCAGGGGGCACAGAACACACTGTGTCAATCTGGAGCCTGCCCTTGGTGACAAGTGCCCATGCAACCCTCCTCAGCCAAAGACCAGTGGCCCAGGTGCAGAGCCTGGAGGGAGGAAGGTGAAAATTGCAGGGAATCCTCTCTTAAGTGCTCTCCTCCTCACTCCACCTCCAGACGCTGGATACCTGCACAGAACCCATTTACAAACGGGATGCAGAGAACACTTTAAAAAGAAGTCAAGCTAAAATTCCCATTAAGAAAACAAGATGAACATGCTTGCCTGGATTGTTAACCCCATCTTCATTCTCAGATGGCAATCCTTAGGGGAAACCTCATTTACTTTTGTCTCGTTAACAATGATTGTTTACTTCTGCTGTTTTGGAGAATGAAAATTGATTGGCCAGTGTCCCTGGTTGGTGCTCGTACATGAGACCTTTGCGGCAAGGCTGAGTCGCGAATGCCGTGGGGGACGGGAGCAATCACAACCACACTCGGTTTTCAGTTGGACTTCCAAAAATACCCCCAAAACAGAGCTAAAAGTAACCAAACCTAATTTTGGGGGTTAAACAGCTCTCAAGGTTTCTGGCAACTTGATATGGGAGCTGTGATGCTCCTGTAGTCCTTGGACCCTTCCTGACATTGACCGATGGCATCTTTCCTGCCAGACTGGACTATGATCCCTCGTAATGCCCTCTTTACTTTCTTGACTGCAACACTGCATTCACTGCAAGCAAATGGCTACTTACTGATGAAGTTGGCCTGGCCGGTGAAGATGGTGTATTGGAGCTCGTAGGAGCTGACACTGAACTCATCCTCTGAGATCCAGTGGACTGTAATGGTGTCATGGGAAGCCGTACAAAGTTCCTCTCGGACAGACGGTGGATTGGGTGCTGCATGGGCGACAGAGAACAATGTAGAGATAGTAAGGGGTTTTCACATCCACTTGAGTGACACCTCATAATGGAGTCAGTCTCTATATGGAGGGAGCACAGACACTGCACAGAAAAACCAATTCTATGTGTTGTTGAGTGACTGCTGGAGTAAAATGGAGGCTCCATGGTGCAAAAGGGAAGCTCCTGGGAGGGCCGGGGCACCAAGCAAGAGGGACAAGGCTAGGAGATCCATTACTAATGTGGTCACATTGAAGGCTTAGGTTGCTAATTAAAGCCTTGCGTCTGGTTGGCACTGATTTTTTAATGATATTTTTATCTGATAAATGTTCTGGACACAGATGATATTTCTCTTCTCATATTATCCTCTTGGAAATGTGATAGATGGACCCAAATATCAGCTAGCTTCTCTGGTGCATTTGTCTCCTCAGCAACTTTAAGGAGCCTTGTAAAGAAAGGTTTCAGAGTGGTAGCCATGTTAGTCTATATCAGGGGTAGGCAATGTTTGGCACGCATGTCAAAGGTGGCATGCACGCTGATTTTCAGTGTCACTCACACTGCCCGAGTCCTGGCCACTGGTCTGGGGGACTCTGCAATTCAATGTAATTTTAAATGAAGCTTCTTAAACATTTTAAAAACCTTATTTACTTTACATAAAACAATAGTTTAGTTACATATTATAGACTTATAGAAAGAGACCTTCTAAAACTGTTAATGTATTACTGGCACGCAAAACCTTACATTAGAGTGAATAAACGAAGACTCAGCACACCACTTCTGAAAGGTTGCCGAGCCCTGGTCTATATCAGCAAAAACAACAAGGAGTCCTTGTGCCACAGGGTGTCACAAGGACTCCTCATTGTTCTTGAAAAGAAACATAGGTATGTCTCTACTGCAGCCGGGCAAGGGAATCCCCAGCCCAAGCAGATGTTCCCATAATAGCTTGAGCAGAGCTAGCATGTTCAACATAGCAGTGTGGCCATGGCAGTACAGCTATTTTCTGTGTGCTACCTTAAGGCTATGCCCTCTGCGCATACCATACACTACATGGGCAGCTTTTTCCCCACTTTCTTCAAATGTAGAAGAAAACCCGTCAAAAAGGGCTGCAGCACATCAGGGGGAGAATAGCCCTTAATTGCTATTACATGTATTATGGAATACCTTTCATTCTTATGTATATTACCGCAGCACCCAGAGACCCAAATCTGGACCAGAGACCAGACAGCACCTGGCTCCTCAGAACACAAAGGTAGACATGATCCACATCCAAAGGAGCTTGCAATTTAAGGTCTCAAGACACATACAAAGGGCAGCAGTGAGAAAACACTAAAATATATTACACGTTAAATGTTTTTTTTTTCAAATTTACTATGGATTACTCATTTTCTGTGAGCAGCATGGCAGGAAGTGGGATTTGAAGGAGGAGGTTCCAGGGATTTTTTCAGGGAGGTCATTCCCAGCATTCAGCAAAGTGGTGGATGTCAGCACCACTGGTGGAGCAGAGGAAACAGGAAAGGGGAAGCAGGAGATAGCAGCCAATCTGATGAGAGATGAGAGCAGATATAGGGGTAGAGCTGTGAAGAGCCTCGGAAGTGAGACACTTCAACTGGATGGGGTGGAAATAGGGGAACCATGGGAAGGATTTAAAGTGGGGTGGGGTGGTCACATGGTCAGAAGGAAGAAGGCCATAGCAGTTGACTGGACAGAAGTGATGTGAGTGAAGGGAAGGGTCTGGGCAGGAGGACGTTGTACTCAACCAGGGGATAAGAGTGTGACTCAGAGGTTTTGCAGAAAAGGAAGAGAATTGTAACAGATTTCAGAAAGAGACACCCTAAGAACATGCCTGAATAGCAAAAGCCCAAGGACTGACGATTGGGCCCACCATTACCACGCCCAATCATCAGTCCTTGGGCTTACCAGTTGCAGCACCAACAAGTAGTTTAAAAGACGAGGACATCTTACAATGTAATTTATATTAAAATACTTTCCACCTCATCTGAGAGGAGAAAGACGGTTACAGTGTGCGTTAGGAAAGCAGGATCGGCACACACCTGTTAGATAATCCAGCCCCTCCAGCAGTTTCTTTTCTCTGGAAAAATCTAAAGCAAAGTTTTCAAAGGCATCGTTAAAATTGATATCTGGTATCAGCACTTGAGAGGATGCAGTTGCCATGGCGACCCTGAAAAAAAGAAAAGAGCACCAATATACATTAGGGTGTGTTTGGACAACCCAGCTGGCAGTTAGACTGCTGATTAAAAAGGCGCAAGGAGCCTTGCAGTGATGTAAGATGTAAGGAGGAAAACCACCCCAGAAAGCAGACTTCTCTGGAGAAGCAAAGCAACAATCCCCTGGGGAAGAGCCTGATGGCTTTGCTTGCTTTTGTTGTTAGTGACAGAAGCATCCTCCTTTTGCTCTTCGAAACAACCACAACCATTATCCTGGACTGAATGGGGTTACCTAAGCAACAGTGCTGCCTGTTCTTCCAAGAAAGGACATACTCCCATTCACACTTCATGTTCACTTTCGACTTGCCTCCTGTTGTCCCAGCTGGACATTTGCAATTCCAGAGTGAGAGGCACCCCACACCCGATAAGATCCCTAGTGAGGATCTCCACAGGCCTTGTCGGCACTAGGACATTTCTGCTAATATTTCCCACTGCTGCATCTCCACTGGTGGCTGCAATGATGCGACTTAGAGCACCAGCATCCACCAGTGTTTCCAGCACTGAGTTGTGCAGGTCAACTCTAAACAGGGCTGGACTGGATTATCCAGTAATCTCCTGGGGCCCTGTCTACACCCATAGACTTTTAAGGTCAGAAGGAACCATTATGATCATCTAGTGTGATCTCCTACACAATGCAGGCCACAATCTCATCCACAGATTTCTGCCCCAGATCTCTAAATGGCCCCCTCAAGGATTTAACTCATAACCCTGGGTTTACCAGGCCCATGCTCAAACCACTGAGCTATCCCTCCCTAGTGAGTGTATGTTACAGGTCCCCCTCCATGGCCAGTCCACAGAGGATATGAGTCAGTTACACTAACAGTTAAAGAATCTGACTCTAGCTCACACAGTAGCAACTTATGCTTTTAACTCTGGAGGTCTTCAGTTCAGCTCCTGGTGTATAGCCCAGAGGGCAGCTGACAACACCACCACTAATAGAACTGAAGGGAGGTAACCATGATCAGTAATAATTCAGCAGGTGAACCCTAGTGCCACCGTTCTTTTAACGTTTCACTTATTACTCTCACTGGCCAGTCTCAAACTCCTGCACCTCCCATACGATTTGCTGGTGGCCTGTGCGACGCTGCATGCTGTACCACTCTAAAGCACTTTAATATTTGCAGGAGTACTCTTAGTGAGCACCACGTCTGTGGCTGTGGGACTTAGTCAGTGGATAAAGATGCTTCATAGATTCAGAAAAGGGGCAAGGTTGAGGGAAAAACTTCACAGGATAAATGAGCTTCTAATCTAAGGGATAAGGATCTGTGCTCAGAACTGCTGAGCCAGCTATTTTTTCTACTGCTCAAAAAAATCAGATGTGCCGTTTTCTCCTGGGGAATCGAACCCGAGTTGGATGGCTGGTAATGCCTAGCAAACCCACCTCTCGGCCACATTTCTGGCAGTCTGCAGGAACCGCGCATGGTCGTTCTCTTTCAGGATATGTTCCGCTTGATTGATGAGGACCGTGGAGCGCTCAAGGCACTGCCGGCAGTTAGCTACCTGCTGGGCCAGCTTCCTCAGCTTCATAACCTTGTAGAGAGGAGCAGAGGGGAAACAAACAAACAAAAAAAAAACCAGTCAGAAAACAGCACTTGAAGGAGATCAGCAAGGAGCCCTGGGAACTGGGCTTATTAATCAACTGGCTAAAGCTGCCTTGGTTCAGGACGAGGCTGACGAGGCTGATGGAGAGGCTGCCCTGATGGCTTACCCCATGCAGTGCTCTGTGAGCACATCAAAGGCGTTGCTTTAAAACCAAAGGAGAAAGCAGAGGAGGCTCCTCCATGAAAGTCATCAGGAGTAAAACTCTGCCACAGCCTTGTGCACTGGCCCCTCCCAGCCAAATAGCTTGTTGTGGAAGAGAGAGTTAAAAGGCATCTAAAGGTGCACTCTCCATGTTCATTCAGATTACAGAACAGACAGACTAAAGCCCTGGGAAAAAGGCTCTTGGTTGCTCTAAAGGCTTGTGTGATCAAAAGAGATGCAGCTGCTCTTCACTTTTCACATTTTCAAACTCAGAGGGCTTAAATCTCACCTTATTTCCTTTACTTTAGCACAAAAGATAAGACATTCATGTAACCCCTTTTCGAGTTGGCCCTAATTTAGGAAAGAATCTCCTCTTTGAAAGCAGGTCAGCACAGTACAAGCAAACTTCATGCTTCTCTAGAGCAGCTCAGTGCACAGCTCAGACTTGCACTCAGAAAGCATTGCAGTTTCAGCCACAAATAGTTTTGTAACTGCAACCAGGGGGTGAGATGTGGCAATACCATGGGATGGGGAAGTAAGTTGTGACACTTGGAATCAGATGCAAACTCAACCAGCTGTAAACATGACCAGACATGAGCATACACAAAGAATGACAGATGTCTCAGAAGCAATCAGCCCCACTCTGCACCATGCTGCATTCAGATATCAGGAAGTCCATTTCTAAGTGGCAAAATAACAATTAACTTGTCACCATTCCTTGCTTCAAAGTCTTTGCTGCATTTTGAAAGTCATATTGTGCCCTAGCCAAAGTTCAAATCAGAGGAAATTCAGTACTGTCAGGGAAAATGATTTTCAACAATTTAGCTTTTTCGGCAAGGAATTCTTTAACCGTGTTTATTGGCTGTTTAGAATAACACACGATAAACCAAAAATTCACAGCACTGATGTTTGAGGGTCTTTGGTAACATCTCTCTATCTTTCTTCTGCAAAGCATGGTGACAAAACCAAGGGCATCTCATGGCAGTGGGGTTCGCAATGAAACCTGAATGAACAGTGTTTCTTATGGGGTCAAATCCCGGAGTCCATACTCAGGGAAATGCCATGTTGAAGTTCTCAGAAACACCTCAGGACTGTGCTTAGGTGAGGGCCTCCTAGGGAATGATGTTGAGATCTGCAATGCGTTGGGTGAGGCAATGGTTCCTCTACCCACTCCCGTGCCCCAGGGTGACACACACATTCCTTTAGTGGAGAAATTCTAGCTCTGATAAGTGCACTCACCCAAGGAAACAGCCACCTACATGGTGCACAGAATGGTAAATCTCCACGAAAATAGCTTTATTCTCAAGGACAGATTCAAACTGTCTCCTGATGAAAACCTTCTCTTGCCCTTTGTTGAGTCAGGGAAGTGTGCCAGTCCTTAAGTTTTGCAAGGCCACGTTTGAAGAGTACATGGATGTCTCAGGGCATTGAGATGGCTGCAGCTATGTTGCATTTGGTTCTGTGGAACGAAGAAGCCTACAGACTGAAGTCCGCTATCCACTGTATGGGTCCAGCCTGGCCAGAAGTGTCTCCAGCCTCCCTCACCCTGCCCTAGCCCATGTGCCCCGCACCCCATGGCCTCAGAGACTCGTCTAGGCATGTGTCATAACTATAGGGGGAGGGTCGAAACCTTTATTTATGCAGTAGCATAAAATCCCTCCTTGGCAGCTGGACTGGACTGCTTTATCTGTAAGGGGTTAAGCCAGGGGTGAGCAAACTATGGCCCATGGGACCACCCTGCCTGGCTCCTGAGCTTCCGGCTGGGGAGGCTGCTCCCTGGCCCCTCTGCTGCTGTCTCCCCTCCCCTGAAGCAACACCGCCACGCAGGCAGCGCACTTGGGGGGCAGGGATGCACGTGTTTAGCTCTGGCCGGACTGCATGGCTGCCAGACATGCTGTTCTGAGTGGCATGGTATGGTGGCAGGGAGCGGGGGGTTGGATAAGGGGCAGGCGGTCCTGAAGGGCAGTCAGAGGACAGGGAGTGTGAGTGTGGAGGGGACTGGATGGGGCGTGGGAGTCAGAGGGGGCCTGTCAGGGGGCTGGAGTGTGGCTAGGAGTCAAGGGACCGGGGAGGGAGGGGATTTGGATAGGGGGTAGGGTCCAAGGGAGGGGGAGGTCAGGGGACAAGGAGCAGGGGGGAGTTGGATAAGGGGTGGGATCCTGAGGCGGGGGGGGGGGAGTTAAGGGCCAGGCGTCCCAGAAGGGGCTGTCAGGAGACAAGGATGGGGAGGGTTGGATGGGTGAGGGGTTCTGAAGGAGGCAGTCAGGGTAGGAAGTGGGAGGGGGCGGATACAGGGCAGTGACAGGCTGTTTAGGGAGGCACAGCCTTCCTTACCCAACCCTCAATACAGTTTTGCACCCTGATGTGGCCCTCAGGCCAACAAATTTGCCCATCCCTGGGTTAAACAGTTCAAATAACATAGTTGGCACCTGACCAGAAGGACCAATGAAGAAAGAAGATTTCAAACCTGGGAGGGGGAAGGATTTGCTGTTGCTCTCTTTTGTTGTTCCCACTCCCGGAGGGAGAAGCCAAGCAAGGATGTCATGCTACCGCGTACATAAAGGGTTTCTACCCTCCCCCTATATTTATGACAGCTGAGAGAGCATTAGCTTACATGTGGCCTCGGAGAAAGCTGCTCATAAGGCTGCTGCCCAGTATCCCAGTTTGTCAGATGTGGGCATTGTCCCAAATGCTTGAGTGCAACGTGCTGCCATTGGCCAAGCAGCCGTCAGGGGGCAAGAACTTTCAGTCACTGCTAACCGCAGCTGCATGGGAACCACTGACCTAGATGGGAAAGGCTCCTCATCCCACCTTCGCGGCCAAGCCATCCTGCCTTGGTAAAATGCCCTCACGGCAGTGCCTTACTTAGCAGGAGTGATCAGGGAGAGGGACCGCCTGGAAATCAGCAGAACCACCAAGGACAGGCACCTGGCTGCTTTCATTTTTCTCCTCGTTACAGAAAACATTTTGTGCAGAACTTTCTCTTTGAACCCACAGCCGAGGCAAGCCAGTCCTGACCCACTCAGTACCGAGACAAAACTGAATGTGATTTTGACCTGTATCAGATGGGGACACCACTTTGATGAGTGCGCTGCTGCACCCCTAGGGGTGTGGTGCATGCAAAGTCACGCCAGTGGGGGCAGGGTGGCGTGCTCTTCAGAACAGCACCCCTTGAGATATGACCTCATATGCACCATGTGAGGTCACACCAGTGGGGATGAGGTCACGCCAGTGGGGGTGGGGGCCACACCATTCACAGAAGTACCAGAATGTCCAGTAGTCTGGGAACGTGCCTGTGGGCACCTTACTGCAGCTGTCCTGGCCTATGGAAGGGTACGAGCCCAGAGACAGAGACTTATCCTCCAACAGTTACCAGCTAATGCCAGGAGTCAGAAATATACTGAGCTCCATGCCAGGGTGCTGTCTCAGGTGGGCTCCTGTCATCTTCTCCCTATCTGCACTCTATCCTGCATTCTGCAGCCATGCCAGCCTACCTCCCTATGGCATCCCCACTTGGGGATCCAGGAAACCCTTGAATAAAATGTACCTGAGAGAAATAAGATGTTTTTAAAATTCTCTCTGTCACCACTCTGTCCCCCGAATGCTTTGCTGGAGTCAAAGAAGATATTTGGATTCGACTGGGCACTCCTGGGTCTTACATCAGAGGCTGAAGAAGTGATATGAAAGGGCACAGAGACAATACAATGGGAACTGTATTGACAACCACACAAACTACTTCTATGCCTGAAAAATCCAGCCCATCTTCAGGGAAAGTTAGTGGACACTGATAATGGGAGACACAAGGTGAGTGAGGTAACATTTTGTATTGGATCAGCTTCTGTTGGAGTGAGAGAAAAGCTTTTGAGCTTACACAGAGCTCTTCTTCAAGTCTGGGAAATGTCATGGCTACATACAAAGTGGAACAGATTGTTTAGTATCAGTAATTAACCCATAGTCCACCTTGTTTCCAGAGGCAAAATTTGACTTTTATATTGGGGGGTAAGGAGGGCAACTCCAGTCAGGCCGATGGGGCCGTGTGGGGTGGGGGGGGGGAGAATTCCACACCTGACCGAGGCTTGCAGTTGCGGAGGAGGGGCAATGCCCCCCCACCCTTCCCCAACTCTGCCCATACTTCTCTCTGATATCCTGGGACCAACACAGCTACAACACCATTGCATCCTGCTGATGGGACACAGTTACACTGCCCCCGGTCCCCCGCAGGACAAAACTCCTGTCATGTTCCTGAGCACAACAGATCCTGAGCCTGCACACCTGCCCACAGGCCCACACGATGGGAAGTGTATTTCCGAAGGTATTGTCAATGGTAATGTGTGTTTAAAACAAGAGACTTCCTGCAATAATTAACCCCATCTCTCAGAGCTCAGCCCCACGCTGACACGTCCCATCCGCTTCCCGTGCAGCACTGCTCAGCGGAAAGGTGTCACACAAATGTATTTTCAATAAAACAACTTTGTGTGGTGTGGGGGGAGGAGTGACAGCCTCTCCTTTAGGTGACGACGGTGACGTCATCAATGCATCTCACTGACTTCATCTCAGCTTGCGACAATGCAACCAAGGAGGTTGATACTTTCTCTCCCTTCTATGTTTTACACTTACTCAAGTGTGGGCGCCCACAGTCCTCATCAAACACAGGCACGTGTGCACACAAATACCCATACACCCAATGCATGTGGACTCGCGCACTCCTATTCTCAGAGTCCCCCTTATCTCCCTTCCACACCAGTATATGTCTGACCATACACAGGTACAAGCACACAGATCTGCATGCATCCTGGTACACAGCAGATATACAAAGACTTTGCTCAGCACATATTCATTCCTGCGCACCCCTCCCAGGTGAGTTTTCTTGCCCTACTATTATTTTCTTATATTTTTCTATTTTAACCAGAGAGACGCGTATTTTGCAGAACTCCCCAAAGCCCACATGACAGCAGCTCCCAGAGCTTTTCACTTGTCAGTTCCTGAGTCAGAGCCACCGCACCGGAGCGTCCTGTCAGTTTGAAACCCCCATCCATGCTTCGGAAATCTGACAAGAAACAAGAGCCAGAGCCTTTGGAGCTGACAGGGAGAATGCTTGAGTCACTCTCTCAAACTGTCAACATTGTCAGCGCTTTACAATTAAACATCACACTAATCCCCTTCCTGACACCACTGCCATGCTCACATGGCAACGTCGACAGGCGACTGATGGAAATTGCACTTCACGTCACCTCGTCACTTTGGATCACTTTGCAGCTCCTACCCCAAGCAGCCCTTGCACTTTCACAGGTATTCATGACAAACAGTCCAAAAATATAACAAACCAGCTCTGAGAACAGCAACCCCCCAAACCAACAAAACCCTTATACATGGCACACTGCATCCCTCAACACATACCCCAGGAAACAGATGTACCCTGAGATGCACCCAAAAGGCCAACTGACCCTAGCAGTGCTGGATCAAGGCGGAAGTGAATTCCTGTATCACAGCTCCTGCTGCCAGCCCGCTGTTTTAAAGTGAGGGGACTCTCGGTTTGAGCATTTCTACTGATCCCAACTGCAACCCACTCCCACTGGGTGAGAGCTGAGGCTCTCAGATAACCAGACAACTAGCGTCATACAGGTGAAAAGGCACATTGTGAACTCCATCGAATGCTGACTTAATTGGAAGTGTAAGCGCTTGCTGCTGAATAGAAGGGTGGGAAGAGTTTACACTATTTTAAACTATGGCTGTCTATTAATTGCAGATAACTCACATGATTAACTCAAAAAAATTAATCATGAGTTCAAAAATTAATCGCAATTAATCACATTTTTAATTGCACCATAAAATAACAGAATACCAATTGAAATTTATTAAATATTTGTGGATGTTTTTCTACATTTTCAAATATATTGATTTCAATTACAACACAGAATACAAAGTGTACAGTGCTCACTTTATATTATTTTTATTACAAATATATGTACTGTAAAAATGATAAACAAAAGACACAGTATTTTTCAATTCACCTCATACAAGTGCTGTAGTGCAATGTCTTTACTGTGAAAGTGTAACTTACAAATGTAGATTTTTTTGTTACATATCTGTGCTCAAAAATAAAACAATGTAGAACTTTAGAGCCTACAAGTCCACACAGTCCTACTTCTTGTTCAGCCAATTGCTCAGAAAAACAAGTTTGTTTACATTTACTGGAGATAATGCTGCCCACTTCTTATTTACATCACCTGAAAGTGAGAACAGGCATTCACATGGCACTGTTGTAGCTGGCATTGCAAGGTATTTACGTGCTGGATATGCTAAACATTTGTATGCCCCTTAGTGTTTCGGCCACCATTCCAGAGGGTATGCTTCTGTGCTGATGATGCTTGTTAAAAAAAATAACGGGTTAATGAAATTTGTAACTCCGCTCTTTGGGGGATAATTGCATGTCTCCTCGTCTGTTTTACCTGCATTCTGCCATATATTTCATGTTATAGCAGTCTTAGAAGATGACCCAGCATGTTGTTCGTTTTAAGAACACTTCTACTGCAGATTCGACAAAATGCAAAGAAGGTACCAATGTGAGATTTCTAAAGACAGCTACAGCACTCGACCCAAGGTTTAAGAATCTGAAGAGCCATCCAAAATCTGAGAGGGATAAGGTGTGGAGCATGCTTTCAGAAGTCTTAAAAGAGCAACACTTCGACGTTGAAACTATAGAACCCAAACCATGAAAAGAAAATCGACTTCTGCTGATGGCATTTGACTCAGATGATGAAAATGAACATGCGTCAGTCTCCACTGCTTTGGACTGTCATCGAGCTGAACCCGTCATCAGCATGGGCGCATGTCCTCTGGAATGGTGGCTGAAGCACGAAGGGACATATGAATCTTTAGCGCATACGGCATGTAAATATCTTGCAACGCCGGCTACAACAGTGCCATGTGAACACCTGTTTTCACTTTCAAGTGACACTGTAAACAAGAAGCGGGCAGCATTATCTCCTGCAAATGTAAACAAACTTGTTTGTCTGGGTGATTAGCTGAACAAAAAGTAGAACTGAGTGGGCTTGTAGGCTCTAAAGTTTTACATTGTTTTGTTTTTGAACACACTTATTTTTTTTACATGACTCTAAATCTGTAAGTTCAACTTCCATGGTAAAGAGATTGCACTACAGTCTTAGGTGAACTGAAAAATGCTATTTCTTTCATTTTTTTACAATGCAAATATTTGTAATAAAAATAAACATAAAGTGAGCACTGTATACTTTGTATTCTGTGTTGTAATTAAAATCAATAAATTTGAAAATGTAGAAAACATCCAAAATATTTAAATAAATGGTATTCTATTACTGTTTATCAGTGTGATTAATTGCAGTTAATTTTTTTAATCGCTTGACAGTCTTAGTTTAAACTTCTGAATGGTTCCAAGATGTTACCTCACTTATGAACATGAGAACAGCCATAGTGGGTCAGACCAATGGTCCATCTAGCTCAGTGTCCTCCTGTCTTCTGACAGTGGCAATGCCAGGCGCTTCAGAGGAAATGAACAGAGTAGAGTAATTATTGGTTGAGCCATCCCCTGTCATCTACTCCCAGTTTCTGGCAAACAGAGAACACTACTGAATCTGGAGGCCTGAATCAAGATGGCAAGGTCTTTGCAGCTGAAGAAAAGGTCGTCCTTTCCAAGCTCAGATAAAAACAGCAGGGCGAGTGCAGATGTCACCTGTGCATCGACATGCACCGGAAGATCTAACCTGATGCCCAAACTGCGAACCTGTGGGACAAGTGGCAGGTGCAGGTATCATCCTGCCATCTCTTTCAGTTGTTTTCCCCAACTTATCAACAGCCCCCTCAATCTCATCTCATCTTGCCCGCTGGCCTTCATCCCAGCGCCAACCTCATTCAGACAACGAGCAAGTCACCTCCTGCACCAACTACAGCAGATGAGATGGAGTCTCCCAGCTGAGTGCCATCAGCATAGTGGAAACATTATAAACTCCCCAGCTGGCCAGAGGGCTTCATATGCACAGTGAACAGATGGGGCGAGAGGATGGTCTCAGAGCGACATCCCATCCGAAAGAGCCCATGGGTTAAACGAACATCACTCAAAACAACCTTCAGGGACCTGTGAAAGAGACAGGAATGGGGCCACTCCACAGTGCCCCTGCCATGCCTAGGCCTGAGGCTAGACTGAGCTGGGTGAGGGAAATATTAGCTAGAACTGCCCTGGCACAACTCTCTCAGCTCCTTGTACTAACAAGGGGGAAGGCGGACTGAGGTGTGGCAGCCTCCTCATATTAGAACTGATTTGAAAACGGCTTGCTGCACCTCCAGCAAAATATGTCAATGAAATTTTCTCGTATTCTTGTATATTTTCAAAATTTTTGGCAGAAATTAAAAAGCCAAAATATTTCTGATTTTGGCTAAAATATTTCATTTTTTCATCAAAACACAAATGGTTTACATGGACAGCAGACTCCTTTTCTGAAAATTTTCATTTAATCCAAAGTTCAATGTTTCCTTAAAAAAAGTTTAAGAAGAATATTTTCACCAAGCCCTACTGTCAATGCCAAACAATGGCTTCTTCAGCAGTGCCGTGTTATATCCTCCTTCAGGATAGCTGTCCCTACCTACCTGAAGAGTGGCCCCAGCAATCCTCACCAGGAGGGGGCCAGCACTTCCCCACAGGTCTTCACCTGCTACAAAGGGTGAGGGCCCAGCTCGGGCACTGTCACCCACATCATTCATTATGCCCTCCACCCCTCTCAGGGTATGGGCCGCCAACAACAGATTGCCAGAGGATTCTGTCCTGGGCCATTCTTTCAAGTTGACTCCAGTTGTATCCCATCTTCGTGATGTCTGCCTCAAGGTCACGTCGCCAGGTGTTTCTTGGACGGCCTTTCTTCCGCTTGCTTTGGGGATTCCACCTCAGAGCCTGTCTGGTGATGTTAGTTGGTGATTTCCGCAGGGTATGTCCTATCCAGCTCCATCTTCTCTTCCGGATTTCTTTTTCTACAGGAAGTCAGCTGGTTCTCTCCCAGAGGTTGGCATTGCTGATGGTATCTGGCCAGCGGATCTGGAGAATCCTTCTGAGGTAGCTGTTGATGAATGTCTGGATTCTTTTGATGGTAGTTTGTGTCGTTCTCCAGGTTTCGGCCCTGTACAGCAGTACTGATTTTACATTGTATTTGAACAGCCGAATCTTTGTTTTCAAGGCCAGCTCTCTGGAGCCCCAAATGTTTTTGAGCTGTAGGAAGGCCACTCTTGCTTTGCCAATCCTTGCTTTGAGGTCCACATCTGGACCTCCCAGCTGGTCTATAATGCTGCCCAAGTAGGTGAAGGACTGCACTTCTTCGAGGGAACGTCCATTCAGGATGACTGGTTTGTTACTGCTGGTGCTAATCTTCAAGATCTTGGTCTTGTCTCTGTGGATGTTGAGTCCAACCTGTGATGATGTGGCTGCCACAAAATTTGTTTTCTCTTGTATCTGCTGGTGACTGTGGGAGAGAAGTGCAAGGTCATCGGCAAAATCCAGGTCGTCAAGCTGGCTCCACAAAGTCCACTGGATTCCGGTCCTGCGTTCACTGGTGGACCTCTTCATGATCCAGTCGATGATGAAAAGGAAGAGAAATGGCGACAACAAGCATCCTTGTCTAACTCCTGTCTTCACCTGAAAGCTGTTGGTGAGCTGCCCTCCATGGATGACTCTGCATGTCATTCCCTCATACGAGTTCTTGATCAAGTTGACCAACTTGGCTGGGATGCCGTAGTGTTGAAGGAGGTTCCAGAGGGTCTGTCGATCAACGCTGTCGAATGCCTTTTCATAGTCGATGAAGTTGATGTACAACGATGAGTTCCACTCCAAGGACTGTTCGACTATAATGCGGAGCGTTGCAATCTGGTCTGTGCAAGATCTGTTCTTCCAGAAGCCCGCTTGTTCGTCTCGAAGCTGTGGGTCTACGGCGTCCCTCATTCTTTCTAAGATGATTTGATTGAATACCTTGCCTGGCACTGACAGAAGTGTGATGCCTCTGTAATTATTGCAGTTATTGAGGTCACCTTTCTTGGGGAGCTTGATAAGATAGCCCTCTTTCCAGTCATTTGGTATCACTTCCTCCTCCCAGATCTTCGCAAAAAGGGGATACAGCATCTCGACTGAGGCATCCAAGTCTGTTTTCAGGGCCTCCGCTGGGATGTCATCAGGTCCAGCTGCCTTCCCGTTCTTCATCAGGGTGATGGCCTTCCTGATGTCTTCTCTGGTGGGCTTGCTGCTGTTGATTGGGAGGTCCACGTTGACTGGGGCGATGTCCGGAGAATTTGGTGGTGCTGGTCTGTTCAAGAGTTCTTCAAAATGCTCAACCCATCGGTTCATCTGTTGTTCTATTCCTGGAATTTTCTTTCCTTCTTTATCTTTAAAGGGTCGTTCTGGGTTGCTGTACTTTCCAGACAGTTTCTTGATTGTGTCATACAGTTGTTTCATGTTGCCGCTGTATGCTGCCTGCTCAGCTTGAGCTGCCAGTCCATTCACGTATTCTTTCTTATCCTTCCTAATGTTCTTCTTCACTGCTCTGTGTGCTTCTGCATATTCTTCTTGGGCCTTGGCTTTTGCCACTCTAGACCTGCTGTTGTTAACTGCTACCTTCTTCTGCTTTCTCTCCTCTATCTTGACCAAGGTCTCAGCTGTGATCCACTCTTTGTGATGTTGTTTCTTCTCTCCGACCACTTCCTGGCAGGTTGCTCTCAGTGTCTCTTTAATTATCTGCCATTTGTACTGTACAGTGTCTTCCTCTTCATTGTGCAGCTGTTGTAGTACCTCAAACCTGTTCTTCAACTGAAGTCCAAAGTCTTCCCTAATATTGGGGACCTTCAGGAGGCTGACATCGTACTTCATTCTTCTACGTGATCCTTCCATCCAGGTCTTCTTCAGCTTCAGTTTCATACTAGCGACTACTAGGTGGTGGTCGGATGCCACATCTGCTCCTCTTCTAACTCTAACATCTAGAAGGGAACTTCTGAACTTCTTACTAATGCAGATGTGGTCAATCTGGTTTTCTGTCACGTTGTCCGGCGATACCCAGGTATTCTTGTGAATCCGCTTATGAGGGAAGATACTGCCTCCGATGACCAGATTATTCAGTGCACAGAGGTCTGCAAATCTCTCGCCATTCTCATTCATCTCTCCTAGTCTGTGGGTCCCCATGACATGCTCGTATCCTGTGTTGTTGAGTCCAATTTTGGCGTTGAGGTCCCCCATAAGGATA
>ML677377.1:808075-840074 GCA_007922305.1 Dermatemys mawii | reverse complement strand
TTGACAAATAATATCTATACTGATTTTTAAGATTTTTATCAATTTAAATTTTATCTTCTGTGTGAAATTATGGGTTTTAAGCATCTTTTTAATTTTTATCAATTTTAATTTTCACAGTTGCTGGACATAAGGATGGATGCGACAATAACTGAATGAGAATATTAAGATTCAAAAAGTGAAAGCTTTATCAACTGTTAAAAAATGTCATCAACATCTCAAGTCAAAAAATACAAAGTAAACATCCTTAAAGCAACAAATCAGACCTGTTTTTACTATTCATTTGTAAGAACCAAATTACAAGCTTAATTCAAAAGACTAAAACGCTGGATTTTGCCTATTAAAGTCTTCCGTGCCAACAGCTACAAGGTTTGAGTAAAACGAAATAAATAAAAATTAAGAAATCTCTGGATTTTTGTTACAGGTACTGGAATGCATCATTATTTGTTAGAACCAGCAGATGAGATTTTTGAAAGCCCTCAGAATTTGAGCATATACCTTTATTGTAGAACAAAATGTTGAGTGGCCCACGTTGGTCTTTGTAGGGGGCACATGCAATATTTGTCTTGAACTTTTCTGAAAGGACAATGATCTTTCCACAGACACCAAAGTTAGTGACATTGCAGGTACACATAATGCCACACTAGACATGACAGGCAATGACTGGATTTCACTTTTCCAGTATTCAAGTGCCGTTATGCTGTCATCACAGGGCACTTCACGCTCCATGTACAAGTCAAAATCATGCCTCCACTCTTTTGCCTTTTAAGGGAAAACATGTAAAATATTTCCATGGCCGCTAACATGGCGTGACAGCTTACCCTTGACAAATGGATCAAGTACTTTAGAGTTAGCAAAAGAGATCCAAATCTACAGGATCCAATATGCCATCGGGGACATTGTGGGATATGGTTGCCTTCAGTTTGCTTTGAAATTCTGATGTGAAAGCATGCATGCAGGTTAAAAGAATGGCCTTCTGGAGCCCATTGACTTGAGTTTCATTTTTTTTAAGGCATGGTCTACATCAATGGCAACTTGTAAATTGCGGTTAAGCAGCGTATCAATGTGATGTATCAGAATGCATTTATTTCCACATGGATTTTCCCCAAAAATACACACACACAAAAAAGATAACTTGTAATACATTCTCATTAGTGTCCATCCAGCATTTCTTCATTGCCTTCTTTGAAATGACTGCATCCTCCCTCTCCTTTAATGAGAAAGTCTCTCACACTGTCCCAGTGCGCATGAAAGAATTTTGCTGCCTTGAGCAAAGAAATCCAACACAATGGCACAACACAAGGGGACATATGCACCCCAAGGGGGTCAAGTTGTTGCTTGCATAGGCTTTAAAAAGTGCTCACCTTTGCCTGTTGGCATGTTTAAATGTCACTGGAAAATGTACCACACATTTGTTGCCACAGTGGAACTCATTGTTTTGATTGCATGATCAATGGCTCCATACAAAAGATGAGGAACACATGGAATGTACAATATGAATACAGAATGCGGATGCAGATCTTTCAAATCCTTTACTAACCATTGCATGTGCCTCACAAAGGCACTGTTGATGGACAGTTTCCCCACGTTTAGCTGTATTCTCACACCACATCTTGAATCCAAATTGAAATAACTTCCATGCTGCACTGAAGAAACGACAATTTTACTAGAACAGTATTTATTGATTTATTTTTGTCACTGCAGAACACCGCAAGCACGTTAACAGCTGGCTGTCCAGCAAACTCTGCGGTTTCATCAAGTACTAAAGAGAATTTCTCATCACTCAAAAGATCCTTAATTGCAGCTTCGTGGTGAGCAAAAGCTTCAGGCAGATATTTGTTTTCCAGATGCTAACACAATGGCGAAGTGTGTGCTGCTGGTCCATGCTTGTGAAGGAGAACTAATGAAAAGCTCGAAGCACAGCTAGCATTGACTGGAATGACCTTAAAGCACGTTGCATGTACCAGATGATGTGGAAATCTGCAGCTTCTCATTTTGATTTTCTCATTCTTCCCATCCAGCTTCTATCAAAAGTTGGGTTTCCTTTTCTTGACTTTCTTTTCATTTCAAATGCTCAGCACTACGATTTGCCTGCACAGATAATCTTCAGGTGCAGCACTGCTTGGCGACCTCTGTAGCCCTTTGACACATGATCACTGCTGCTCCTGCTGAGTGCCATGGCCTAGCTGCACAACCAACTTCACCAAGGAAGTGTCTGCTTCCTGCAGGACCACGATGTGGCAGATGAGTGCCCCGCTGTATGGGAGGCTACTTTGCTGCTGAGTGGTCCATGAGTGGCAGGGTGCCCGCTGCACTCCTGGCGGCTGAATGAAAAAGCAGGGTCTGGTGACAGCAGAGCAGCAGGAGGCTCACTGCTTAGCCAAGGTGCCAATCACAGTAGGGCTACAAGAGACTCCCTGTATGGTAAGGAGCCCAGGTACCAGATCCTTGTGGGTGCTAGGTGAGGGGGAGGCTGTGCTTGCTGGGCAGAGCAGAAATCCCACCTCCCTCTGCCCCCCATTCTGCCCTGGCATTGTCCTAAACCTGGTACCTCCCCATTCCATTATCATCAATGGCTATTTTTTTAAATCAATTTCTGTGTGTGAGCGAAATCAATGTTTCCCAGTGATTAACAACAGAAATTGAATCCTTCCAAGCTTGCTGATTATCCATCTCCCAGAAGCTGCCTGCTGCTCAGGACTTCGCCAGCCCAGTGGTACAGGTGAAGGAACCAGTCTTTGCTGCCTGCAAAGTTGAGGCTAAGACATTGAGTATTCTCTATGCTACAGTCCCTCAAACATGGCATCTTATCTCACTTCCTCTGTCATAGACCATCCATAAACCAGTGCACGGGGGAGACAGGCCACTGTGTCAGTAGGAAGGGACAGAAGATCACTAGGGCCCATCAGGGAATCGACAGAGTTGTATGTTGGCTGAACGACATTCCCCTGCGGAACTCTCTGGAAACACATCAGCTCTAACGATCTATACAGGGTGAATAATCAAGTAGGCTACAGTGCCAATGAGAAAGATGCACCTTGGCCTTCAAGCACAGGACGAAATATACCAGATACAACTCCAACACACAAGCCTAGAGTCAGCATAGTCAGCCATATGTTCTGAGTCACACAGCACCCGGACAGTTCCAACACACTGTTACTCAGAACAGTAACTCTGATGTCATGAAATGAGACACCCACCTTGTCTCTCTCTAAAATCCTCGCACCAACTGGGTTATGATGGCACTGCAAGCAATGCATGGGAGGAGGTGATTTTGGGAGGAAGGACTCTCCTGTGCTCTGGCTTTTAGGTAATATTTACCTGCACAAAATCCCCCCACTCAAATGAAATTTTGTGAGGGTAATTCTGACAACTGTGTTGAGAATATTGCCTACTGATCACATCACCTGTCACCCACCATATGCACTCTGGGTTACAACCCATTCTAGGATGTTTTCACCACTTTTTCTCCAATTAATTAAATTTTGAAACTAAAGTTGAAATGTTTTCTTTCAAAATGAACCATTTTGATTTTTTCTAATTATTTTCTCCCTAGTTGAAATCAACCCAAATTCAGTTAGTTTTGGTGCCATGAAAAATGCATTTTTCAGTGAATTTACTATTGGCTGGAAAAACAATGCCCATTTCTAGTCCTAAGGTCTGTGCTATCGGAGAGTGGGGGCTCCCAGGGAGAGCTGGGTAGAAGTCCAGGCAGTCTCTCTGCACAGACCACACCCCTAATTTTAAAATGGAGCCTTGAAATTCTTAGCGCAACTTCAAGAAAGCCCAACAGACCAGAGGTGAATAAGTATGAGTCACATTCAGCAGAGGGAAGTAAATCAGGGAAAGTACCATGTCTGGGACAAAGGAGAAATGAACAATAACATGGAGTCAAGGCAGTGATACTGGACTGCCCATCAACTCAAATGGCGACAAGGCCATTAGCAAAGCCTCTGTGGTGGGCACACATTGGGCAGGCAGCAGGTGGTACCCTCCTGACTAGTACCATGCAACTGGTGCTGCGACTGCAGAAGACGTGTCCCTGGAGTCAAGTGTTAGTTCCATTGATAAGGCCAGGGGCTGCAGCAATAGCAGTGCTGGGCAGATCCTGCTGAGAATTTACAATGGCAGCTGCTGGATTTTTAAATAATTAAGACAACAAACCCACTTAGAGAGCGTGGTGGGAGGGGGAAGGAAATCCAGGCCTACTCTGGGTTTGTCTACAGCTTTAAGAGCTATTGTTAGGAGTGTTAGTGATAATGATGTAGTATTCAGGCCTGTATATTTTCCTGAGTTAGAATTTTGAGTCTTGTTTGCCCATTTGACATTTGCTATTTTTATATTTGTATTAATATGTGTGAACAAAGATACCGTGTGTTACATCTGCCCACAAGCAGATGCGGGGAAAAGAGATAAAGAGCTCCTGGGTAGAGTGGGAGTGTAATATATGAGTGCACACTTGAAAAACATAAGACCGAAATAAGGTCAAGCAAACAACAATTAGGAGCAGCCAGGGAGATGGGCTAGGGAAGGTATAAAAACACTAAAAGCCAATGTCACTGACTGAAGCACCACCTCACTCCTTACCCCTCCCGTGGGATACAAAAGAGTGGTACTGAAGTCCCCAGACCCTCCAAAACAGAACATGACATAAATTGTATGGAGCGGGACCAAGAGCATGCACTAAAGGTATACTTATACCTGCTAAGGAAAGGGAAACTGGGCCACTGGAAAAAAAGCTCTACTGGCGTGTAAAGCTATGGATATGCTTGCTAGATTAACCCAAATAAACATCACATTGCCTGCACTTTGGACTTCTGGTCTTCTGCTCTCTGTCTGGATGACAAGAACCAGGGGAGGGGGCACAAAGGAAAGGTCCTAACAGCTATAATCAACATGCAATTCCAACCCTTTTCCCAATGGGGAAGCAGGGCTGGAATTCCAGCAGCGTTCAGCACGGTGTTCCTCCGGATTGCCAGTGTCAAGAGCTAAGGTCATGACTGTTCCCAACTCAGAACTCCCCGCCCCATGGAGGATTCAGCAGAAGGTTTGGAGAACTGATGATTCTGTATTTGCTCCTCGCTGATGAGTGAAATGCAGGTAGCTACACTGTGCTGGGACTCTGCCTCGCTCATTTCCCAAGTCCAAGACGTCCCACGAAAAGAATCACGTCCCATCACTTAACTGTTCAATCAAGCTAAGGTTGTTATGATAAACAATATGAGATTGAAGGCCTGAATGCTGAACCAATGGGGACATTGAAGTCAGTCCCATTTGAGCAATGACACTGACCAGTGACAGCCTTAAAGCTAAGGTGCTGAATTGCTTTGCTGTGACAGCACTTAAAAGAGCAGCAAAACCAAGTACTATTTATAATAATTGTTATAACTATTTTCATGATGTAAAGTTACTGAGTGAGAAATGGTAGCACTAAGGGCTAGTCTACACTGGCAATGTTAAAGAGCTACTGTGGCAGCACTTTAACGTGGCTTGTGTAGTCATGGCAGAGCTCTAGGAAACTTGCTGCGCTTGGTGTGTGTGTGTATGTATGTGCGTTTTTTCACGCCTCTGAGAAAGTTACAGCACTACACTGGCACTTTATAGACAAGCTCTAAATGTGCATTCTCATCTAGATTTGATAAGAATGATGCTAAGAATATGCCCAAGGTGATAGGTGTTTGACTATTATTGAGGGACAAGGTTTCCTCACCTGAAACTAGGGAATCATTAATAAGCAAGAATGTATTTCAGATAAAGATAATCAGGGCACCCTGTGACCATGAGTTACTGCTACAGGTGAGGTATGAGACCGAGGATTAAAGAGCTGAAGTTCATATTGAGTTTTGGGAGAACCCTAAGTCCTGGAAACACTCTGGCTGTTTTCTAGTTTTTAGACTGGGCCAGATGAAAATTGTCACAGGTGTTTTGAGGTCAAAGGGTCAGATGCCCAGCTGGTGTAAATCAGCACAGCTGCAATGAGGTCATTGGTTCCAGAAGAAAGGCTGGAACATGTGACTGGGCAGGAAACATTTCTGTAAGGGCATTTGCTATTATAAGGAAACTTTTGGAAGAGCAAGAGCATTATTTAACAGTGCAATGAGTCAGCATGAACGCATGGAAGATAAATCACTTCAAGCAACCCTGACACTTATTTGTTTTCAGTGAAATTGCTCTGGGTGTAGACTGAGGGGAGGCAATGTGCTTAACGTTTTCAGAAAGCTTTTGTCCAAGTTGCACATGATGGATTATTGCACGAAGTCTCTAACTAGGAGTGAGGTAATGCTATGAAGGGGGGAAGAATCGGTTAATAGCTGGGAAGCAGACAGCTGCAGCGAAAGCTGTGTCATTCTTGTGGAAGCAGGAAGATCAGTTTTTAAATGACCAAATTCTTCCACCCCTGTTCAGAGTTGCACCTTCCTCCATGCACAGTCCCAGTGACTTCAGAGGTATTCTGCCGCTTTTAAAAGGTCTATTCATGGAGTAAGGTTCTATTTACCAGGAGTAAGGGAGTCAGAGCCTGGCAGAAAATACTGAAGTAGGAGGGAATAAATTCAGGGGGATGAAGCCTGTTCTGTGGGATCATCTCAATTTGATGTGGAGATGGAGCTCTGAGAAAGAACAGGAAATGTAATACGTAGGTTTAAAATGATGCATTTAGGTGCAGATCGTGCTCAAATTAAGCCTGGTGCAAACTTTGATCTCAATGTACAGTCTGATATCACACACTCAAAACAATGTAGTTAGGGCAAGAGTGAGGCAGAGTGGAATAAGGAGGGGCAGAAAGCAGCAAGCCAGGACACGGAGAGAGTCCAGAGTAGCACAGGTGAGTAGAGTCAATGTTTTTGGTTTGCCAGGAATTTTTTAAAAGATTAGTTTTTAGTTGACCCAAAAGACTCCACATATTTTTTCATTTTTTTTAAAAATTGAAAAGTTAAAAAAAAAGCAGCCTTTGGGTGGAATGAAATGTTTAGTTTTGATTTCAAGCATTTTTAAAAACCTTCTTTAATTTTTTGAAAATAAAATGGAAGGACATTTTAAAACAAAGTCATTTGAATTGAAAAATCAAAACATTTGGTTCAGACAATGTCTAATCAGCACATTTCAAACTGTTTGGATTTTTAAGATTTTTCTTTGACCAAAACAATTTGGCAAATTGACATGACTTCACTAAGTGTTCTGTGAGGCTTCTCTCAGGGCCCTCAGGGCTGCGTAACCCTGGTGCCACCTGCCGCCAGCACGAGGGAGTGGGTCCTGTGCCAGCTGGGGTTGGTGGCCTGACCACCACCAGCCTGTCAGTTCCCCAAGCACTTTCCTCTGGGCTATACCAGCCCTGTTTTTGCCCTCTAGGTTGACAACAGATGCATCCATCTCCTTCCCCGGCCCCATTTCCTGTGGTGTCCAGCTCCTGATCACTGGGTTTTCAAGAAAACCCAGATCCACCGTTCCTAAAGGACAGTGCACCCCAATTTACCAGCTCTACCTCAGATACAGGACAGTCATCTCTTACAGCACTTGAGTTCAATTATAGTAAAGCAAAAGGAAATGTATTTAAGAAAGAGCAGAGATTCAAACAGAAACAACAGTCCAGGACAGAAAAATAGTCACACACAAAACTAAATAATAAAATATGGACTAGGGTGTTGTTAATAGTCACCTCTCCTATCTAATTAAGCAGATTCTCACCCCAAAGTTCATTCTTTTGAAGCATTTGCTGGCCCCTTACTAGCAAGTGGTCCACAAGCTAGTAATGTTCCACCTACAGAGGATGCAAATGGAAATCATTGATTGTTGAAAACTCTGACCCCGAAGAAGCTTCTGTACTTCAACATTCAGAAAGAGTGCGCGAAACTCTATGGATGCCCACTTATGATGTTCCAATTCCTTTGCACTTAGTACATAGATGGGTGTGGGTGGTCTAGTACTGTTTTTACCTGATAGTTCCCCCAGGAGACTCCAAGTTTATTAAGAAGTTATTTGTTTCAATACAGTTAGAGTGGATTACTAATGCAAATTGCACAGCAATGTAAAGTTGTTTTTAAATTATTGTTGTATTCTGACATGGCCATACCTGCTTGTTTGACAATAACAGTGTCAGTTTTACAATGTTTACTATGACTTGAGGAAAAAGAGCTTGCATATTTATGTTCTTGGAGAAAGGAGTCTTGCCAAGGACAGCAAGAGTTTTCACCCAGGGAGAGTGTAACCCCCCAGGGGCTCACTTAGGCCCCTAGGTACTGTCCCTGGCAGGAAGGGGGCCAAGGGCAGACTCAGATTCTGCTGGGTAGCCCAGAGAGAGAGGAGACACGCTGTTTAGAACAGGGGCCTTGCTGGCACTAGGAGGGTGGCAAGGTGCCTGCTCTGGGGAAGGGCAGTGTCTGAGAGAAAAGAGAGCGCAGAGTCAAATGATTGACAAGGGAAAGACTGAGAAGAAGAACTAGGTAGTGACCAATAGGGAGTGAGATGCCTGCCCTGGGAGCCCAGGAGAAGGGAGAAATCAGTCTGGAGGAGCTGGAGTCAGCCCCAGAAAGGGCACTGGCAGGGCTCGCTGTGAGGGCTGGTGAGGTTCAGGGTTGCCTGCAGGGTCCCCCTGAGAACCAGCCTCTGGGGCCCGACAGCAACAGCCATCAGCTTGGGCCTCTCCCTCCCCAAAGCAACTCCCAGTTTGTAGAGCTTTGTTGGGGAAACTTCCCCTGCCCAGTCTGGCCCTGCAGCTCCTGAGGCGAGATCAGTCACCACCTGGCGAGCTCTGCTCTGGCTGTGAGTGTGTCTGAGCGCAGGAGTGGGAGCATTTGTAACCTGCGCCGTCAGCCCTGCACTGCTTTGTGGGGAGGGGAAATCCTGGCACCAGAAGGAGCCTGACTCCTGCCAACAGAGATCAGCCCCTCTGCAGTGACTGAGGAGCCCAGAGCCATCTCTGAACCTGAGGATCGTTCGCCGAGCTATGAGTCACCATCCTTCAGCCTGATACTCTGGGAGACTGTGCGGGAGACCCCTGGATCCCCGAGCTGTGTCCTCAAGCCAGGGGTTTGGGGATTTTGTTACCTGCTGCCCATTAAACCTGCGAAGGGACTGGCCACATTGCTAAGTGCTGCACAGAAGTTTTCATGGCCACAGGCAATCAAGGGCCGCTAAAAAGTGCACGTATCAGCGGAACACTAATTTTACATTTGCTATATTAGGTTTCGTGACCGGAGAAATGAATGGGTTTTATCAGCGTGGGCACTGGTGACCCTGAGAGTAGTTTTTACCCTGTTCTGTTATATTCACTTCCTGTTCAATATGATGACTGTGTTTAATATACTGTGTGTGTTTGTGTTGAATATATTGTGTATGTTTGTGTTATTTCTTGGGAGCCTCCAACTCTCTGGCAAGTAAGTGGGGGTTATTCTGTGGTCAGAATTTTCCTCCCCAGCTGCTCTGGTGATCCTGACAAGAAGGAGCAAGGGGAGTGGAAGCACCACCAAATAAATTCATATGGGAAGAAACTAAGGAAGTTACTCCCTGCTGAACTGAAGGCAGGATCCAGAAGAACCCAGGTCTGTCCATCAAAACCCGTAAGGAAATCGGCAGTAAAGGAGGTAACCCAGTGGAGAGGGGCACTATAGTAAGTTACAAGCTTTCAGTAGAAACCTCATGTGCTGCCCTTTATGGATAAATAGATGAAAGCAATGTCTTAGGTTTGGGGGGGTTGGTCTGGTCTGAGACAGGAGTTTCTTGTGAAGGAGAGTGAACCCTTTGCCAGCTGGCACCAATGGATGTGCCTCACATGTTGCAGTTGATCTGAATCTGCATTTTTTGCCACACAAACAAAGTGGAACTCCAGACAGCCAAACACTCCTTCCAAAATAATGGCTCCTGGACAGGTACTGTGCCTTTGTGTACCTAAGGCTTCGTCTACACTAGGGAGAGGGTTCGACCTAAGATACGCAACTTCAGCTATGTGACACATCTTAGGCTGACTTATCTGCTGTCCTCATGGTGGCAGTGGGCTCCCCCGTTGACTCCAGATTGCGCCTTGTGGCGAGCTGGAGTTCTGGAGTCGACGGGAGTGCCCTTGGCGATCAATTTACCGCGTCTTGATGAGACGCGATAAATCGATCGCCAATAGATCGATAACTACACGCTGATCCGGCAGGTAGTGAAGACATACCCCTGAGACAGAGTAGCCCTGATATGGCCTACTTCAGTTTCCCAGCAACCACATGTCCGGCTGCCTCTGTACCCTGCATTGCCCTCCTCGCACAGCTGATCTCTTCCTGCTCCGTGCATTGTGCTATCCCATCCCAGAGCACTTGGACTAGGAGTCTCTCCTCCCTACACCCCAATGCCAACACAAGTGCACTGGGCTCGGGCGTCGCTTGATTACTGGGGATTGGGGAGGAAGTGATGAATGCCAGCATGGGTTGATTAATCCATTTGTTCCGCTGATGGGCCATGCATCTCTCCTGCCAATCTGTAATCACACCCTCATTTATCGTTATGGGAACCAGACCATCAAGGCCTGTGCTGAGTGAGACATGCAGGCTCATTCTGGCTAACAGCAGGGTGGACAAGACTTCAAATGGATATTTGCACAAGGCAGTGACTTTCCTGCTGGGACTTAATGGGCTGATGGATGGTTCATTTTATGTCCAAGCTCATCAGGAAAATTATCAAAAGGAGAAAAGGAACGAGAAAGGAAAGAACTCACTGTATTAAAAAAGATTAGACAAGCATTTGAGAGTCAAACAGCTCAGATGAGCAAAGCCCAGGTTACACCATGTATTAGAGAGATGCCTCCCTTGGGATTATTAGTTCCTGAGAAGTACATGGTGCTGGTTTGGAGACAGAGGTTCCCTCTACCACATTTTAGAACCAAACAACGATTGCAGCCATGATGTATTAAAACAAGCCAAAACCCAGCCTGCAAATAAAGCTAGGCTCAAGTACCCTGGCCAACAGAGCAGCACCCAGGTCTTTCAGCAAGCAGGGGGCACCGCAATGCAGCCTAGTAGCACCTAGGCCCCACAGAAAATGGGGTGGCAACAGGATGCAGCCTAGCAACACCCAGGTGCCCCATCACTGGGCTGTCTAGGCTTTAGCCCTCGGGGGACTCCCCCGGACACCCGCACATGACATAACTGAGAGGAGCCCTCTCTTAGGGCTACCAGAAACACAGGGTATCAATATCCTTGACAACTTCTTTAACAGTAACAAAACCCAACAATTCCCCACGCAGCCCTAGGAGAAGTGCATGCCAGAGATATAAGAAATAACCCTTCTGCACAGTCATCTCACCCTATGTTCTCCTGTGGCTACCATTGACTTCCTGCTCATGTCTCGGCTCTGGTCTCAAGCTTTTCAGGCCCAGCTCCCAGGCTACCTGCTATCAGGCCTTCCGCTCTGCTCTGGCCTGCTGCTCCTCCTCCCTTCTGACCTTGGTGCCTCTCTGACCTCAGGTAGAACTTTCCTTTGGAGGTCATGGAGTCCTCCACCTTGCTGTTCAGTTGATAACACAGAGCCCAGTAAGGAGCCAGCTGGTGCATTACTATACTATACAGATATTTCCTAATCTCCCCTGTGCACCAAATTCTCACGTGCCATGTGACCCACTTGGGCATTCATTCCAATTAAACTTGTTCTACTAATCTTTGCCCATTTCTCCAACTGGTGAAGATCCTTCAATGGCAGAGGGCTAGGTGTGCACTGAACAGAGGTGAGGTAGGGAATGGGCTACTTTCTTTCTGTGTTCCAACATTCTGTTGAACTTTACAGTTCTCTGTCTTCCCCAGTATCTGCCAGACCTAAAAGCTATATCGTACAGGAGAACCTGTTCACAACACTTCCTCTTCTTGCTCTGACACTGACAAGTGCACAGGTTATTTCCTTCTGGACCTTCCAATACTTTTTCCTGTAGTAAACACAGCTGCTCGGAGGGTCAGTCAACAAAAGCCAACACTGTAACCAAAACCTGCAATACAAGAAATTTCAGAGAGCCCAGGAGCCAGGAAGGTGTCTTCTGAACACACGGCAGTGAGGATCAGGAAAGCAGGTGGAGTTTCAGCAGGGACAATCCCTCCCCCAGCCCCAGATCAGAACTAGGCCCAGAGTTCTGGCTTTGTTCTACTGGGTTCTGATTTAAACCTATTCAAAATATTTGCACTGACACGCAACTGAACAAAATATCAAGCCAGCCCAGGCACCTGAGCAGCAGTTGTGAAAGGTTAACGGTACTTTAGCACTGAACTCTCAAGACTGGGACCTTGGAGAGCTGAGTTCAGGAGTAGCATGAGCTGAGTGCTTAATATTCCCATCTCTTTGGGCTTTCAGTGCTCAGACATGGGACAGCTGCTCTTTAGAATACAGCAGGCTACTGCTATCAGGCCTTCTGATGTGGCCCATCCCATCTAAATAGGGTCATTCGCCAGTCTCAGAACAAACACCCCAAAACATATGGAAAAGGAAATGGCAATTTATCAGTCATAAACTATTTCCTGATTGTCAGTTTTTAATGTTTTATTTATCTGCAGTTTGCTACTTGTCTCCCCTTTCCTCCCCTCATCCCCACTTTTTGATTTTTTTTCCTGCAGATTTTACAAATATTTGCAGCTGGGGCTGGTCAAAGAGATTGGCTTTCATTTTGCTCTTGGAAATGCACTGCATATTGGTACTCAGTTACCTCTGATTGAATACCACCATCAGTCATCTCTATAATCCTCCAGCTGCTTGGTTCCCAACATTGCTTCCGAATTACAGAGAGAAAACAGCTGGAACCACAAACAGCTTGGCATTTATTTACATTTCGTGAGCCTAGAGCAGGGGTCTCCAAACTACGGCCCACAGCATCTATTTGTCCAGTCCCTGGCCCCAGCTGAGCAGGCACATGGAGAAGCCGCCGCTGCCCGCCCCATGCCTGCTGCCAGCAGCCCCATATGCGGAGGGGCGTGGGAGGAGAGGTGCACAGCAGTGGCTGGAGGAGCAAGTGGAAGGGATGTGGCAGCGGCCCATGAAATCTCTTAAAAAATCTAATATGGCCCTCGTCTCAAAAAGTTTGGAGACCCCTGGCCTAGAGTAGCTAGGCTGACCAGTGATAGTCATTACAGTGCTCAGAAGTAAAAGTTTTTATCACCAGCCCAGCTTCCCCTCTAAACACATAGGGAAACTTCGTCCTTTTTCCAGTATTACTTGTAACCAGCATCATGTTACATGTTACTGTCCGTCGGGTGCAGAATGGGATTTGAACAGTCCCCAGCCTTTTGGGGCCTCTGTCATACTTTCCCAGTCTGAGGATGTAACTCCAGCAGCCAGACTCCCGCTCAGCTGTGCATGATCAAACCTACAACGAGGATCAGGCTATTTGTGACTGTCGTCCTTGCGCCACAGTGAGTTAGAATGTCCATGGCACTGGCAGCTGACAAGAGACACAAATAGGGGAGAGTCTACACTGCAGCTGAGAGGTATAGTTCACAGCTCGTGTAGGCATATACGCTTTAGTGCTGCTTGAGCTAACACCTAAAACTAGCAGTATGGCTGCAGTGGCATGGGCAGCCTGAGTGCATATGCAGTGTGTGGCTGTGAGTGTGGAGGGAGGAGGGGTCAGGAGGGATTGTTTGAGCAGCTAGCCTAAGCTGCTGCAGCCACTCTGCTATTTTTAGGCACTACCTCAAGCACAGCTAATGCATGCGTGTCTACCTGAGCTGGGAATTACACCCCAGCTCCTCTATAGGCTCCTCTCAGAGACTTGTCATGAAACGGTGGTTCTCTCCTGAAAAGTGACTCCATAAATGGCATTGTGAGGTTCCCTGTCCACTGGGTATCATTCGTTTCCTTTCCACATTTGCTTAGGATGCAAAGAACGCACCCCCAGCCCTGAATCCTTTGACAAGTGCCATCCCTGCAAACTCCATCTGGGATCTGAAAGACAAGCCAGGCTCTGTTACACAGACTCTCCCAAGCAGCACAACCTGCAGGCCAGTGACAACTGTGCAATCACCAGGGCTGGAATTGGGCCTTCAGATCCCTTTATTCTCGCGATGATGCAGAAGATGGAAAGAGCTTGAGCTGACTGTCAAATGCTAGGGTGAGTTTGAAGGGTTGGCAATTGGAGAAGGCTCCTTAGAACCAGAGCAAATTTGAGAGAGGAAATCAGTTCATACACAACGATATGGAACTCCATGAGTCCACTGTCACAGAGGTGCAGCAGCAACATTTAACATCTAAAAGGCTGGAGCACCAGTACTGATAATATGATCTAGTTATATTAATGAACCCATGGTAGTCTTAGTGTCAGAGTTAATTCAAGCACTACATATCTCCTTATTATACAGAAACCACCGAATACCCAGCAAACTTAAGGTTAAGTGTATTGCAGAGTTTTCAGTTTTTAATTGATCCGCTATGTAAGTCTAAGATGGTCCTTCGACATTAACATTAACATATTAACACAGCAGTCATAAACCCCCTTAGGAAATTATCTGGGCAGATGTGACTACAATAGTTTATCACACCAATCTGTGCCATTCCCCTCCCCAAGCCAGATACCATCCGTGGCCTTTCAAGCATTAATTTGTCCAAGACAGCTGAACCCTGGGGATAAGAGCAGTGAGGAGCCACTCAGATTCACATATAACTTCAGCAGGTGGGGAGTGAAAAGTGCATAAACAGACAGGCCACGAGAGTCCCTTTGGAGTAGATGTTTCACATACTGCACAGATTATAACTCCTCCTTCTGGTGATGATGTTATAATGTTACACTAAAGAGCAAAGCTGGAGAAGATTCTCACAAACAAGAAATAATGTGTAGCAGTGGCCACATTCTGAATGCTATTTGGTGCCAAACGATGGGGGTTATCACTGAGTCAAAGTAGGAATTTTCTGTCATACTGGTATGAATAGTCTGCATGGCAGTGACTTACATGACCAGGGATTGCTACCCAAGGAGTGCAGAAAAGTTAAAATACTTCTAGGGCAGAGCAGGAGACTTGAGGTACTGGGGTCATGCAACTGCCTGGGGAGGTAGGAGTGGGTCATTCAGGACTGGCTGAAACTGACCATATCAATGGAGGATCTGGAAAGACAACAGGACTCCAAGGGCGGAACCACTGACACCTAACAATGGGAAACTCGGTCGGGCAGAACATGTGAACTCAGCATAGGTCCTGGCAGGAGGAGGACAATGGAGCAAAAGGTGTGAGGTGGCTGTGTTAGGAGCTAGCCCTTGAAGAGACAAGAGCTCTCAACTCGGACTGAGACACAAAGACAGAGAGAGGGTTGACAGAGCCAATCTACAGCAGCTTGGCTGGGTAGAACCCTGACATTGGCCAGTCTGAACTTCATCTTCACCCTTGTTTCTCTTAGCTACCTTAAGGACTTCCTGATGTGGGCTCCCAGTTCATTAATAATCCCTACTCGGTTTTGAAAAGGCCACTCCATTGAAAACCTCTAAAATACTGAGACTTGAAGCTCATTTCCAGTCACACTAGTCTTTTCCAGTGGGTCTCCCCGACTCTTACACCACTTACTCAAGGTACATCTCCCTCCTCTGTGGCTTTGTTTGCTGACATGTCAGCCCTATGGATGGGAGCATGCTGTCCTGGAGAGGATGCTGTATCATGAAACCAAGAGCATTGGGTAAGCTGGCAAAGCTGAGCTGAAAATCTGGGGCAGGGACGTCATGGGAGCGGCAGCACCTGTGTCTGCAGCACCTCCCACAAATAATTGTGGCATCAGCACTGGCCACACACGTGCACCCACAGAAACACAAACATCAGAGCGACACTCACCTTCGTCTCCTTGATCTTGACAGCGATCACTTGCTTGCGCTGCCGGATGATCTCCATGAGCTCATCACACTCCTCCATCAGCTTGGCCTCATGCATGGCTGTGTTCACCTGGGTAGAAAGAGCAGAAACCCCAAGCTGTTAGAATGCAACATGCTGACTCAGCGCCTGGCAACTCCAGCAGCTCTGACATCTCTGACAGAGAGATAAGCAACAGCTTCCCACCACAGGCCCCATTCTGTCAGCCAAGGCCTGTGCCAGCTGCCAGGGAGTCAGGGACTGAAGCGGGGAGGACATAATACTGTTTAACATTTGCTGCTGTACAGGCACCAAAAATAGAAGCAGGCTGCCATATCTTGTATTCATTCCCCTTTCAGCAGCAGAAGGAAGGCACCAAAGCAAGGCCAGATATTAACCTCTTCAGAACTGGGGTCTGGGCTTCCGTCCTTAGGTCAAATGGCAGGGCCCCTCATGGCGCTGGAAAGAGCCGTTCCCTGGGGTATCCAGCTATGACCAGAAGGAGCAAGAGACACGTTCTTCAATACAAAAATGTTACCTCATCAGCTCACGTGACACAATCAGAGCCCTTCTCAGGATACCAATGGCTACAGGCCAGCACAGACAGCTCAACTATTAGAACTTGTTAGTGCTGGTGAGGTACAGGATCCTAATAGTTAGAATCACAGAGATATAGGGCTGGAGGGGACCTTGAAAGGTCATCTAGTGCAGCCTTCTGCACTGAGGCAGGGTCAAAGAAACCGAGATCATCCCTGACAGGTGTTTGTTCAGCCTGTTCTTTAAAACCTCCAGTGACGGGGATTCCACAACCTCCCTTCATGCCCCAGCATGCTGGGTCCCATCTTGACTGTACAGAGCACATATCCAAAGGGGTCCTTCTGACTGATTGTGACAAAGCAAAGGGGCCGTAACCTTATCAAGCAATGTGAGATCGCAGAGCAGGAGTCACGAAGCTGTCACCATCAAAGGGCAGAAAGAATAAAATGCAAGGGGCGAATTAGGCTTCTAATGGAATAGTGGGCAGCAAATAGAATGGAGCTTTGCCACATTACACAACAAGACAGAATCCACTGCTTTCCTGTAGGCAGATGCAGATAAAATGATGCAGCATTTATGGAGCAGGGTCAGATGTAAATACCAAAGTCCCCAGGTTGGTGCAGGAAGGTCAGTAGTATAGCTCTAGCTCATCTCAGGCCTCAGCACTGAGGAGAAGCTGGAGGATTATCAAACAGTTCTGCACACGTGTGATCTGAAACCAACCATGCTAGTGGGGCCGGAGGGAGGAGGGGCCAAAGCAGGCAATGAGGATCACAGCAGATCTTAAAAAGGAGATCAGTTGGGAAGGGAATTGCAGTGGATTAAAGAAGAAGATGTAGCAGATTTACATGCAAATGGCTAAATGAAGAAACAACAAGAAAGCCAGCCTGCTGTTTCCTGGGGGATAGGCCAGCTTATTTTCCCTTATTTTCCTTGACTGAGCTTCTCCTTCCCAGGGCACAGGCCACAAGAAGGGCTGGCGCCATCTTCCAGACTTGCTTGGGCCTCATTGGTCAGCAACCGGGTGTGGAGAAGAGAAGGACATGGTCCAGCTCTGGCTGCTGCAGCCTGCAACTCCAATGTGGGGCAATGCAATCAGGTTGGATGAACTTTTCCAAAAGGCATGCACTAGCTTGCCCAGAAGTTACTGAGCTAGATGCAGTAGCTATGAGTTTCCTTTCCTGGTCTGTGTCATGCAGAACATCAGGCCAGATCATAATGTGCCCTGCTGGCCAACAGCATCCACAAATGTGTCATTATGTCCAAGAGGAGGCAATTTTTACTCTGCCTCTCTCTCCAGACCAAATATCATCTGATCAGCAAAAATACTGCAGGGGAAGACATCTACTGCAGGCTAGGTGCCCCTCCATCTACTCCATGACATTCTGAGTCACTGCTCTTTGAGTGCTTTGAGCAAAGGATGGGGAATCAGGACTCTTCAATCCATGGCTTGCCACTGTGTAACCTTTTGCATGCCACTGTCCCCCTCTATACCTCAGTTTCCCTCTAACTAGGGGATAATAACTCTGATCCACCTCCCAGGGGAGTTCTGAGGCTTAATTCAGTAACTCCTCAGAGTTGATGCCAGAGTATTTAAGAATAAGATTATTCTGAAGGGAGGCCTGAAGGCCTTTGGGGGTGCGGTCACAGGACCATGGAGCTAGAACAAACCTCAACTGGCCCCTCTGCCAGGATACAGTTTGCCCTCTTGTGGTGTGCAATGTTCCCACTCAGTGATGGGCAGGTGGTACTCAGAAGACCTGGCATGGAGCCCAGAGCAGCTCTCTCCTATACATATAAAGGCTAGAGAGTGGTGGATGAGAGCATGAAGTCCTGCACTCACTGGGGGGGACATGAGTGGATTCTCCAACCTCTTTGGTCCCTGCCATGATGAGAAGCAGAAGTCTCGTTCTTAAGCCGAGAGGAGCCAGACGTAGTGTGGGGAAATAGGGACAAAGGAGAGAGACAGCAGAAGCATTTGCTCACCGTTATCATTAAAATTCAGATCTTAGGGGCAAATACACTTACCTCAGTTAACGTGGAAAGTGCTTTGAGTGCTGTGATCACTATGGGATTGGTGCCACCCCAGTGCTGTTATTGTTAGTGGAATGGCACAAAGGGAAGGGAATCGTGCTGCAGTCAAGCAAGGCCGGGACTAGATAAGTGAGTGTATCGAGTTATTTTCATGTACACAACCACACCCATCTATGGCAAAAGGTACAGCAGCCAGGGCTTACATTTACCAGACCAGGGTAACTGAACTTAGACAGGCTGCGATCTTTACTATCCATGCGAGGAACCATTGGACAGCTGCTGGCAGTGTAGTAATGTTACCGTACCACCGCTGTGGTGGAACACTCATTTATAACAGCACAGGATGCCACATGCTACCTGCATAATTAGTGTCAAACAGGCTTGTTAGTTGCCTTCAAGGGTTGTTTCCTGCAGCTTCTAGGACTTTATTGACCTCATTTACTACAAATCGATCCCAGTTGGTACTCGGAGAGGAGGCAGCGCTGAATACAGATGCAAAAGGCCGTCACTCACACTGGTTCAATTTCTGTTTAATGAGCATCTTCATGTTAAAATACCATGCAAGAAATAATACACATCCCGTGCTATTCCTGCTGCCTACAGCCCTCTCCTGGCTCACACAAGGTGGCTTTGGGAGAGGAATGTATCTTACTCTGGAGAGAGAGGGGAGTTCTAACAAGTCTGCCTCACTAATAGAGCAGCTATGAGCTGGAAAAATAAAGGGCACAAAATACTAGTGAAAAAATCTTTGATCTATTAGATGCAAGGAGGAAAGAAAACACAGAGCTGCATGCCATGTGACCAACAGCTTGGGGAGGGGGCATTTGTATAACAGAATGTCTAGGACTCAACCTAGAACTGTCTCTCAGCACATCACCAAAGACTGGTTCTTGCTGGATTGAGAAGAAACCAGATTCTTCAATTGCTACCAGGAAAGAACAGAACCCTCGAGCAGGGTTGGCTGGCTAGCTGAGCTGGGTGGAGCCAGCACAGGGCTGGCTGGCCGAGTGGGGTGGAGCCAGCACATGGCAGGAAGGAAAGGACTTTGATTCTTTTACAGTCAGAAAATCGGGTCTGGAGGATTCTTATTCACCTGCCTAGATTGTGAGTCTGTCTGCCCTGGGCACAGGAACAAAGCCTAATCAGACAGAGCTAGAGGCCGAGTACCTGGACACCTTTTATCTCCTTGCTAAGACACTGAGGGCAGGTCTACACTACAGCAGAGATCAATGCTTGAGATCGATCCACCAGCAGTCGATTTAGCAGGTCTAGTAAAACCTACCAAATCGACTGCAGATCGTTCTCCAGTTAACACCTGTACTTTACCCCTGACGAGAAGAGTAAGGTAAGTCAACAGGAAATTTTCTCCCATCGACCCCCATGGTGTAGACCCGCGGTAACTCAACCTATGGTACACTGACTCCAGCTACATTATTCACGTAGATGGAGTTGCATAGTGTAGGTCGATTTGCCGCGGTAGTGTAGACATAGCCTGAGTAAGAGAATGGCTGATGACATTACTCAATGCAGCTCCAGGTCAGTAAGCCAGACGTGGGTGTGGCTCCTATGACATTAAAAAAAGGCTGAAGAAATTCAAGAGAGAAACTTACATACTGGGTATATGTCTAAATGTCCCCACTTCTCCTGCCTCTGCAGCAGCTGGGCGATTCCAGCCTAGACTAGACACCCAGCCTGAGGCCAGGACAGGCAACTTCTGGTTTGAGAACACGTGGAGCGAATGACCTGGAACCAGCAAGGCTGCTGAACTTCACGCTCAAGAGCGGTTACTGCCTCCAGCTGAGGATGCAGCCCATTTACACTGCAAGCTGATCTGACACAAGCCCATCTCCATTTTGCCAAGACACCTATAGGTTAGAACCCAGGGCCTTCCAGACTGGACCATACGGACAATTTGTCATGGGCACCCACTTTTCAAAAAATGCAGCATGCTGCATCTGCAGCCTGCAGGGGACTGGAGCACTCACAAGCTGTGCTGAAATACTCAGAGTTGCACGGCCCATCCTTGCCTCACAGGCAGTCCCTTCCCTCAATGCTGACACCTACAAGGCGCAGTGAAAACTGGGTATCCAGTTAAGGGGAAAATGAAGGACGAAACTGTCCTATCACATAGTAGGTAGGAACTGGCTGGCTGTATGGCCTTAGACTCCATTACATGTCTCATCAAGATGATAGACCATCAGCTGTATAAGCTGCAACCTCCACTTCCTTCCTAAAAGAATGAAAAACATAGGAAGGGAATATCATCCTATCAGGACTCCACCTTGGCTAGATCCAAGAACACAATGGAGAAAAGTGTACTGAACCCTTTGGGTGTGTATTACAATTTGAAAGGTCCCCAGAGACATGCAATGCAAAGAAGAGGGTCTGGAATATCTACTTGGCACTTCAGAAAGGGGTTACTCCAGAGATTTCCTTTTGTCTCAGGGTCAGATTAAGGATGAAAGGTGACCCAGGCAATACAATAACTAGTTCCACTAAGGTGTGACCACTATCTCTTGACCTTAATATTTCAAATCCGGCCACCTCTAGCTAAAGACTTAACACCTTTTTGCCCTGGTCTACACTTAAAATTGAGATCATTGCTCCGGGCTGTGATGAGTGCCGTAGTTAAGCCAACATAGGCTTAACCCTCGTAGATTGAGTGAAGAATTCTTTCATCCACCTAACTACTAGCACTCGGGGAGGTGGATTACCTACATCGACAGAAAACTCCCTTCTGTTGATGTAAGACATGTCTGTGCCATGATACTACAACAGCAGCCTTCTGCCAGTGGAACAGAAATAGGAATGTTATGGGAAGGGTTGGTAAAACTGTGTGGAGCCATTCTGGAGACAGTTGACACACTGGTGGGAGAGTTTCAGATTAGAAACAAGCTAATGGAAAGGTCCTTGTGGTGGCAGTGACAATTTTAAAAGCAAGTGTGGATGTTTTCAAAAAGATCTGCCCTTGGGATTATAGTAGAGCAGGTCTCTGTCTTGTGGGATACAGGGGTCAGACTCGATGATCACAGTGGGTGCTTCTGGCCTTGGGATCTATGAATCACAGTTGAAGGTTCTGGCCACTTACCAAGAGGATCCTGCAGAGTCTAATCTAGTCAAGGTAAAATATGAAATGCACATACACTGTTTACTGGTATGTGTGAATATGGGCCATTCAAACACAGACTAGATTATTAGGATCACAGTAACACGGTTCTTGGTCAGTGAGCTTGAGACACCAGCCAGTTCTAGGGTTCTCCCTACTATTCATGATGCGGCAAGAACAGCTCAAGTGCCTTAAAAGTGGAGGAGCCACAGGCGACTGAACTCTTCCACACACTGCACTACTGCCCGAGACTCCACCCTTGCACTGCCCCTTCTCCCTGTGCCCCCGCCCTCACACTGCCCCTTCCACCCACTCACTCCTCCCTGCCTCCTTCCCCCATTGCTCACCCTTACAGCCAGTAAAAAGTTCGGGGAGGGCATGGCCCATAGCCCCTGCCTCCTCCCCACCATTCCGGCACCCCGTGACGAAGTGGAATGAAATGATGAGAGAGAAGTCAGGAGCTGGCTTGTCTCTATAAATGCATTGCCTTTAACTCCAGTTAATTAATCCCCACTGGACTCTTTTCTTCCCCCAACCTTCAAATACCTGCAATATCTAAACTGGGAAAGGAGCAGCAGGGAGAAGACACCCCACTGGAGTGAAAGTGAGAGGTTATGAAAGGGTTACAATGTATCACTCTCTAGGAAGGGGTGGCATATTAGGGGAGTCAGACAAATTATAGTGAGAAATCCCTATAATAAAATAAACACTCTAGCAGTTGCCATGAATAAAATGGATCCCCCTGTTCTTGAAACTGCAAAAAGATGTGAAGTAGCAAAGCAGTTATAGACCAGCCTCTGTTAAATGCAGATTACAAGCAGTTTACTAAAATCCTGACCCAGCAGATTAAACAGAGCGAAGGGGGAAACAATTAATGAAGATCTGGTGGAGTTAATTCCAAAGAGACGAACAGCAGATAATCTCTGTAACCTACTGGACATTATAGAGGAATCTAAAGACAATTTAGACCCAATGTCATTCCGGGCATCAGATGTTTTTGACATGGGTGAATAATGGAGTCTTTACCATGCCCTAAGTAGTTGGTCTGGGTTCAGAAGCTTTGACACAGCATGTGATTACAGAGATTTATTCACCTCTTGAGGCAATGGTATGGAGGAATAGTTTGTGAGCACCTTCGTTGTTTCACAGAAGCACTAAACAGGAATGCCCTTTATCAGCAATGTCATTTGCACTGGCTTTAGAACCCTTAGTGATCACTATCACAGGTAGAAAGGACTTATCAGGTGAAGGGGCTGCATAAATTACTGCTGAACATGGAGACAATTCATACCAAGCAGCTCAAATCACACTATTCCTGCAACCCTAAATATCATGGAAAATTCAGCACTCCAAGTTAAATCAATTCTAAATCAGAAATCTCAACATTGGCAAAAATCTGTAGTTCCACCATGTTTATGCTTTGGGAGATTAAATAAGTAAAAAGATCTGACTCTATTACAGCAGGAACACCAGCACCCCCTACAGGCAAGGCTGCATAAAGCTTCCCTTTCTAATTTCTGAAGCTTTCACATTTTGGGTTGAAATTTTGCAGGTTTGGTCTCCGTCCAGAAGCCAAGAGTGAATATTTTCTTTCTCGTTTGAGCAAAAACAATTCAACCTTTCTTGAGCATAAGGTGAGTGGAACCAACACCACAGATATACCAGTTATGGCAGTGGGTGCAGCTGTGACCTATCATGGAACAGCACTACACTCCAAAAAGTGGGGAATGAGCACGGACTGTTTGGCAACACCCACGTACTTATACATTCTTCTACTAAGGGCTGGTCTACTCTAGAAAATTAGGTCGACCAAGCGATATTGCTCAGGGGTGTGAAAAATCCACACCCTGAGCAAAGTACTTAATCTGACCTAAATCCCCATGTAGGCAGTGCTAGGTCAGTGGAAGAGACCTAAATTCCAGTGTAGACAGTCCTGTGCCAGTGTTGCTTTTAAGTGTAGACAAGCCCTAAGCAGCTGCTCAATGTCTCTCCAGTGTAATATAGAAGCTGAGGCAGTTAACTGTAAAACTACCTTTGAACTAGCAAATTTTCATTATTCTTTTGCCTGGTTATCCTCATCCTGTTGCGTATGGAGTAGATTTGGTTTACAGTACACTTTTTAGATAAATTACTCAGACTAATGTTGTTTGCTTGGAGTGTACAGAAATAATATGGGGTCATATCATTATATACACTGGGGGCAGAATTAAGGTTGCATGCTCAGCACTAATGTTATTTCCTGACTTAATACTTACCTGGGCTATCTTACTACTCTAGTAACACAGCTTTCTGGGTAGAATTTAGGAATTAAGCTGAACAAGAGACTGAACAATATAATTAGGGGTCACTGGTGCCTAGTTCTACAATGGCAAGGAAGACTTTGTAAGGGAGAATCTCTTGAACCCAAGCCCAGAGGGTAGATCTAGAGTAGTGAAGATGTTTTCTGCTCCATGTTTGAATGTTCTTTCTCAAATGCTGTCTCTGGAGGCTAGGGAGGCATAGTTTGTTAAAACAGAGAAATATATTTCAACTGTGATTTTATGAAGAAAGATTGACAAAGCTTAAAACTTCCAAATGAAATAGAAAACTACAGCCTAGACTTCAGGATCTAAAGATATATCAAACCATGCAATTTATCACAGATAAATTAGTTATAGATCCCTGGGGTGAACTCAAAGCCAAGGGCAGGCTGACAAATTATTTCACCCATTCATAAAATCATGGGGGATATTATATAGTTTTCCGTGAAAAGAGCTTTAGAGTGGGAATCCTGCTGTCAGCCACACTGGGAATCTGTGGAACAGATTATGTAGGAGTGACAGGATGTGTTGTAAATTTGAATCCGAGGGCGTATATTTCAAAGAATTCAAAGATTCTGTTGAGTTGTGTATCTAGGCTCTGTGGTCCACCTGAGTAGAAAGGGCATTGAACACGGCTGTCCTGTTTGACTGAGAAATACCTAGGGCCTCTTCCCAACATAAAAATAAAAACATGAGTCAGAGTCCTCCCCAGAAATGAACTTTCACTCCCCAAATCTCCTGCCCAACAAATTTCTCTTACACACATCCCCCCTCCTCTGCTCTCTGCACTGGCCAAGACCTGAATTTAGGTACTTTCATTTCCCTGCAGGACGATCTTTTGTTTAAAACACGTCTCTAATATTTAAATCTACATCTATTCCCTGCTACTGGATCAGGATTGGCCACATAGTCCACTCAGCTTTAGGACTGGAAACCAGTCTTTCAAAGATGGGACTGATGCAGATGATCTTAAAAGGCAACCTATAAAATATGAGCAATAGCTAATGCAGGAGCAGCTCTCACTTGGGGATCTAATATAAGGTCAAAAAATCTTGTCATTTACTCACTGCACAGTTCAGAAAGCTGAACATACAGAGCCTACCAGCAGCTCTCTATATAAATCCCCTAGATGACCACCTTTTACAAACGGAAGACACTGACATATCCAGATGTGTTCCTCTTCCATCCCCGACAGGGCCTTTGAGTCATACCCTGACCTATAAAAACTTTGAATGTCACTTTCATTTTGCCTGGTGAAGTTACAGCTCTTGCTCTGAATATTCTTCTTGCAAAAATCCATTCATTCTTCATTCCCCCTTATTAATGCTCTCTGTCATGAGCCACAGCAAGGGGCATAGGAAGGAGGGAGAAATAGCCCTGGGAACATGGCTAGAACGATACCCATAGGAGGAAAAACTTTCCCTTGTGGAGACTATCCTCAGCCAGCCATAGGGAGGCAACAGGGACAGCCTCATGTCTTGGATTACTGCCTGGTCATTTCTCTGAGATAAAGGTGCCAAGGCACAAAGCCACTGGAATTGCATCTCGGTAAAACTGGAGCAAGAACAATGCTCAAAGCAGCATTCAAAAGCAAGTTCACATAGATTGCTCACTCTCTCACTCAGGACTTTTTCTAATGCCCATTGCAGTTGTCACAGGTAAATTACCTCTGCATGGGGAGGGCCTGACTAGATTTGTTTCTTGTCTCCTCTTCTAGATTAAGAGTGGAGCTAGTCAAAGAACAGAGACATGATTTAGCCAAAACCAGCAGAATTTCAGAGTTGGCTGCTCAGGGAGCCTCACTTCTTCTCCCAGTGATCTCAGGAAGAGGGGTTCTTGTGGGACTCTAGATGAGAAGCAGTTACCCATCACCACTCTCTGGGTCCTATTGGAGAGGGATGATTGGATCCACTTTAGTTCTGCGTCATCCACGGCTGCAGCTAGTCCCTGAGCAGCTTGTGGTCAGTAGCTGCATTGAAAGTTATAGCGAGGCCAAATAGTAGGAGCATTCTATCCACTGCAGTTGGGAGCGGGGAGGTGTCTTGGCCTGGGGAAACGTAACTCAACTAGATAAATAACCTTCACGACAGATTTGTTGAAGTATCGACAAAAATAACCTAAATCCATTTCCGAGACCCCTGCAGTAGATCAGTGTCTTTATTCTTTTTTTTAAAGGAACTTGTTTGAGGAACTGCTGCTTAATTTAGTAACTGAAAATCAATAGCCCATTAGGAAGAAACTAATTGCAATGGCCTCTCTCCATGCATCAGTTTAGCAAACAAAATAGCAAACTAATTTACTATTAATTGTTATGCACTTTGAAAGAACAATAATGTATTAACCACTTGCTTCCCTTCAGTTGTTATTCGCAAGGGCTCTTTATTTATGAACTCCTGGTTCAAGCAGTAATAGCCAAGAGGAAGCATTAATCTGTTGACATACACTTTCTACTGGGCATGCATTCTACAGAGGTTTCCCTTGGAAATGCAAACAAAGGATGCCTGATTGCTAATCAGCAAGACAAAGAATTTTACAGATCAAGTGGTCAGAGTAGCAAGGTCAGATCAGTCCCCTTCTTCAATGGGATTAAAGGTGATCTTCTGTTTTCCTCTGATTCTTTCCTTTAATCCTCAATACAAAACATTTTCCAATTGCTGCTGGCCTGCCTGAGAAAGCTGCTCCTCGGTTACAGAATTCAGCCAACAGAAATTTTAATCTTGGTTTCTGATTGCAGGAAGGATGCAGTTTCATAATCAGGGAGGGAGAAAAGAGGAAGGAAACAATTTAGGCGCAATGGGAAAAACCCCCCAGTATGTTTAAAGAATGCAGGGGGGACAGTCTACTTCATCCTATTGCTTCTTTCTTGGAAATATCTGTATTTTATGACCTTGACAATGGGTCTGCTCAACACTCATCTGCAGTCCGACCTGATGTCATTTATATTTGAAAATAGATGAGTACTGCAGCCTGGAACAAACATCTAGGTAGTGTCCGGAGTAGCCTTTCCAGAGGCGTTCACCACCACCAGTTAATCGGCAATCAATTACCAAAACACTCCAGTGTGGACATACCCTGACAGACTGCCTGCCAGAGGGGTCAGAGAGGAGAGAGATAACACGTGTTAGAAAGGGAACTGTCATGTAATGCCACAATGGGGACCCATCTGGCAGAGCTCTGTAGGGTCAGGATAGATCCCCTGCACAGACCCTTTCTTTGGTTTTGACCAGACTTCCTTTGACTAGGAGTTGCCAACTTTCTCATTTCTGAAAACTGGATCTCCCTGCCCCACCTCTTCCCCATAGGCCCACCCCCTGCCCCGCCTCTTCCCCCAAGCCCCCACCCCCCACTTGCTCCTCTCCTCCCCCTCCTTCACTGTTTGATCTTCTCCACTCCCCCCATCCACCCCAGCTTGGCTCCCACTGCTCCAGGGCTGGGATGGGAGCTGCAGTCTGCTGCCTACCTGCCCACCCACGAGATACAGGTAGGAGGCAGCCCTGGCTGAACAGGGGCTGGCACAGGCTGACGACCCAGCGCCTCCCACCCTACCCATGGTGACTGGATTTTTTGACTGGACATTGCCAGATCCCCTTTTCGACCAGATTTTCTGGTAAAAAAATGGACCCCTGGCAACCCTACCTTTGACTCTAATAAATCTCATTTTAATGAGATTCAGAGAGTCTCAGAGCTGGTCTACACTGCAAACTTACCTTGGTATTGCCACGTTTTGGAGAGACATGAAAATCCACACCCCTGAAAGATGCAGCTATGCCAATCTAGCCCCTATTGCCGACACTGCTGGGCTGACAGGAGAATTCTTCCATTGACCTAGGTACTGCCTCTCGGGGAGGCGGATTAATTACATTCAGTGTCTACCTTGAAGCACTACAGTGGCACAGCCGCAGCTGTGACATCTCACTGTGGCATTCTAAGTGTAGAAATAGCCTCAGATTCTCCAGGAAGGCCACACTGAATGCCCATAGGAGCAAGACAGTGATGGAAATGTATCCAGCGCAGCTGGGTCCACACCTTTTTCTTCCCCCAGCTGGGAAATTTTTTACAGAAATGGGAAAAAAAACAAAAAACCCTTTTGTTTTTGGTAGTTTTTCCCCTCACAGGAAATTCTGACTTTTCACCAAAACCACAAAATCAGAAGTTTTTGGCTAAAAATTGCAGTTGCTTCAAGGGAGATGTAATTTTCTCCTTGTATATCCACTTTGCCCCACTTGGCTACATCTCCCATAACGCACCTTGGTCTCCCTTTTAGGGGAAGAGAATGATTTGCATCATGCAATTTCTGGCCATGGTGCACTACAGAAGATGTAATCCAGCTACCAGGGAATCCTGGCTCATAGAGAAGAAACTTTCTGTGGAAAAAAATGAAATTTTCAGCAGAAAGCAAAACTTTTCTGCATACACTTTAGTTTAACTGAAAACCCAATTTCCCATCAAAACACAGTTTTGACAAATAAATTCCGATCCACCCTTGTGTTTGGAGCCTTCCCGCTGGGGATTCCAGATCACATGGAACACTGAGTCCTTTCCCAGAAGGTGTGCTGATAGTCATGTTCCCCTCCGTGGTGATAACCAATGGTATAGTGAATTCCCCATCTGAAATGGACTATGGGGACTCTCTCACCCTATGCCATGCATGACAATTGCTCATCTATGCATTGTCAGTGTGCTTCCCAAACATGCTCTCATTTGCATTGTCACCGACCACTAAGTCAGCCTTTTAATTGTTTTCAAACAAAAACGTCCCCTTCATTTTGTGAGGAAAACGATGAGACTGCTCAGCCTAAGCTGATGCTGTTTCTTTTGTTTCCCACAAGGTTTCAATAGTATTGCAAAGGGGACAGATACGTCAAAAATTTACCCATAATTGTGGCAAGCTGCCTGCCTCTTGATGGGTGAGTGTCAGCAGCTGAAATATAATAGCTGTGGAATTACAGAGGAAATGGCTTGTTGGAAAGGGCTCTCCTGGGTCATGTAGCTTTTACTAGGGAAGGATGTTCTCATCTGCTCCCATTGTAAACTTCCTTGATACTCTGCTTTCAGACACCTCCCATGTTGATGCCTCCATTGCATCTACATCCCTTGGCAAATGCTGTTTGACCTCCTTCCTGGAATAGGACCAACTCCAATTGAAACCCATCTTGCTTTAATTCCAGTTCATTGCTCTGGCTTACATTCTCCACCTATTTCACCAACTGCAACCTCTGCCCCTTTTATGTCATTTCCTTTCAAGCACTTCCAGTTATCACTCACCCATTGTCCCTGCTACTCCACACTGCACGTATTCATTTGCCTTCATCTCTCTTTTATTAGGCAATGCGCTCCAATCCTCTCACCATCTTTATCACTCTGCTTCTCATTCTCTCTAGTGTCTCAAATGTAGTCGTATAATTATACACACTCAAAATACATCAAGAGAACATTATCAAGGTGGCAAAGTCAGGCACTCAGCAGCGGAGAAATGCCAGAATTAAGGTTCCCTGTGCAACTTTAATTCTGCTCCCTTGTGCATATGCACTACGATATAGTCTTTGATTACATTATCACATACTATTTTTTCCCTAGGACTCCTGCCTCATTCAGAGCACAGAATAGATGGTGCTCACTCAACAAAGAGCTTTTCAATATCTCGCGTTATCCACATTCTTTCAGGTGTTGCCCCTGCCTTATTTTTGGCGTACTATTCAAACCCTGCTCTGGAGACAGAATTATTAATTTCTTGTGGTACTCATCTCTACAGTATCCAGTGCTCCTGTAAGAGGAGTAGCGGTGATATCTTACAGGTGGCAGGCTGATGCACAGATTAACATGAAAAGCCTCCATTAAAGATTGGGGACCCAAAATGAGAAATCTAGGACTGGATTTTTGAGCTCACGAAGCATTATACAGCACTTCGTATGCTCAAAGCCTAGCTCCTATTGACTTCAGTCGTCGTTGGGAGCACTCGGCACTTCAGACCCAAGGGTATCAAGTCAGGTGCCTAGAAAATGAGGAACACAGAGTTAGTGACCACCTGTGAAAAGTTTGGTTTATGTGACTTGCCCAGAATCTCAAAGGAACTCTGTGGTAAAGACAGGGACAGAATCCAGTTCTCCAGGGCAGCATTCATCTGTCTTCACCATCCGAGCATCCCTTCTCTTTCTGCAATCTCCCGCCTCATTCATTACAAGCTATCCAACTTCTGCAACAAACGACAATAGCTTCCTTCACCATATACCCCTGATTCATCCCCAGAAAAGGTCCATCCTGTGCAGTGAATGAGGCCAGAGGCCTGTGGATAAACTAGCAATGATCATGTAGCAAAACTAGCAATGTAGATGTAGCAATGTAGCAAAACTAGATCACGTAGCAAAACTAGAAATGATGATGTAATTAAAGATGGTGTCATGATGCACATGCACAAGGGGATAGAATTACGGTTGCCCAAATTCTGACATTTCCTAACTTTTAAGTGCTTGACTTTGCAACCTCAATAATGAACTGTGTGTAAATTTCCTAGGTTTTTAAAAAAGAAAACTGAAAATGTATACCCATGTGGCTCATCAGCAGAGCTAGAACCTTTAGATCCACTGCACAGACCTCTGCCACTTGAATTAAGAGTAACTGACAGCAATAGTAGGTTGTCTTCCTGTGTGGACCAGCCACTAGAGAGGGGTGAGCCATAAACTTTGTCAGTGGGTTTCACAGATATTAGCTGACTGCAGAGAAATAGTGAGACTCAAGAATTTTAGGTTCCATTCCAGATTCTGGAGGAAAGTGTGCTTTAATGGGCTCAGACTCTGCCTCTTTCCCTCAAACTTGACCCCTTTTACCCCAACCTGTCTCTGTACCACTCCTATCTCTTCTCCATTCCTGGGCCATCATCTCAGCCATCATCATTCTCCTTGCTTACCAAGTCCCAGATGTCTGATCCCTGTCTCAGCCTCTTTGCCCAGCCATTTCTAGTTTCAGTCTCCCCCAACTATTACTAATCCCAGTCTTCCTCCTTTCCGGTCCCTGTCGCCTTGCCCAGCAATTCTCCATTTCCCCTCCACTCTAACCTTCAAAGCTCCTTTGTGTGACACTGAGATCAATTGGTACGAGCTGGGAAAGGAGTCACTGCTCCTAACAGCCCTGCCAAACTCTTTACACCTAGCACACTGCTTTCCCTATATTTATCCAGAGAGAATAGAATGTAAGATAGTTAACTAAAGCTTATGTCATCCTGATCTTCTTAATCATTGCAATATTTATGAAGTCACGTATGAAATTTGTGTCCACAACAAAGCTGACAAACAGGTTTTGGGTCAGACAAAAGATGCTGAGTCACCTAATTCAGTGTTTTGCAAACAGTGGGTTGTTGGAAGTTTCTAGATCAGTTGCCACATCCAGGACTGGATTAGCCCATTCCTTGGCCCTGGCATAGGCAAACACACACTTCTCTCTGCCTGGTACGGACGAGTGACTGGGTCAAACCCGAGTGGTGCTGAGACCCCATGAACCAGGTCACAATACCTGGAGTGGGGCACTGAGCTGAGCATTGTGGGATAGGAGCTGCCACTGCAGAATGAGTGCAGAGGAGGCAGGGTCAGGACTAGTGTTGTGATGACAGGGCAAAGGGTGGATTTATGGAATGCTGGGTCACTGGGTCATGCTGGGAAAGACAAAAGGCAGCGGGTGGGGGAGGGTCGCTTTGGTAAAAAGATCAGGGACCACTTCCTAAGTGATATATCCCAATATAGCACTGGCTTGACTCTGCTAGAGCTTCACACTGTAAGATCATGTGCCATTTGTTACCACTTCCTGCTCCTAGCAGCACCCTCCAGTGCTAGGGTTGCCAAGCAGCCAGTTTTCGACCAGAATTCCTGGTTGAAAAGGGACTCTGGTGGCCCCAATCAGCACTGCTGACTGGGCCGTTAAAAGGCTGGTGAGCAGCACAGCAGGGCTACGGCAGTCTCCCTGCCTGCCCTGGCTCCGCACCGCTTCCAGAAGCTGCCAGCATGTCCCTGGGGTCCCTAGGTGCAGGGGCAATCAGGGAACCCCCCCTCCACATGCTGACCCTGCCCTGCGCACTGGCTCTGCAGCTCCCATTGGCCAGGCAGGGGCAGCACCTGCAGGCTTGGGCAGCATGCACAGTGCAGAGCCATCTGGCTATGCTTCCACCTAGGGGCTGGATGTACCAGTCGCTTCTGGGAACCGTGCAGGAACAGAGCAGGCAGGGAGTCTGCCTTAGCCCCTCTGTGCCATGGACAGGGAGC
>ML677377.1:791962-808065 GCA_007922305.1 Dermatemys mawii | reverse complement strand
GCTGGAGTAAGTGGGGGGTGGAAACTCAGAGAAGGGGTGGGGTAGGGTAGGACAGTGCCTGGGGAAGGGGAAAGGCGGAAGGCTGGGCAAGGGTGTTTAGTTTTGTGCAATTAGCAAGTTGACAACCCAGCCCGGCATGAGAATTATCAGGATTCTATAACCAGTTAATCAGCATAGACACCACTGTGATGTTATATCCCATATTCTTCACAGAAATCTGGTTATGATATGAATATGGCATAACTAAGACATGCTTTATGCAAGATGGGTCATATGAGGTATCATTGGAAAAGTTATGATTTACTGAACATGTTTATCTAATTTGTATGCACGTATCATATCTGTATCTGAAATTGTCTATGTAACAATTATAACTGTGTGTACACTTGGGAAATGCTCACCAGACAGTAAGCAATCAGCCTTAAAAGGTCATTAGGAAAAAAACAATGAGTCTTCAAAGATGTGGATCTTCCATCTTCCCTGGAGTTCCTTCCTGTGGACATTGCAAATAAACCTTGTCTCAAGGTTGCTTTGACACTGCAAGGTCACCTGGTATAAAATACCACCTGGGACATTGCTGGTACTTTTCCACTGGAAACAAAGGCTTCCCGCCTTATGTAAATTCTATTTAAGGGTGGGAAGAAAGACAATCGAGGCTCTCCATTTGCCTCCCCACCCGAGAAGGAAGACTGCTGAAAGCTCCTGAAGAAACCAAGGAACTAAGCTATGGGAAGGCAAGGGATGAGTCCAATATGAGAACAGGGGTCTAGCCTTTAAAGAGATATAATAGGAACTCTGAACTGCAGAAACTCTACAACCTGTCTAAACATCATTTAGGGTGAGAACTTACTATGTCTAACCTGTTTCTGTAGTGTATTAAGCTTAGTTTGAGTGTTTTGTTTTATTTGCTCAGTAATCTGCTTTGTTCTGTTTGCTATCCCTTATAATCACTTAAAATCTACCTTTTATAGTTTATAGACTTGTTTTAGTTTATTCCAAAACCCAGTTTGTGCAATTCATATCTTGGGGGGAGCGCAGTGCAAAAAGCTGTGCATATCTCTCTCCACTTCTAGGGAGAGAGTGAATTTATGAGATTGCGCTGTGCAGGTATTTCTACACAGCATGAGACAATATTATTTTGGATTTATCCCAAAGAAGGTGTGCATGTGAGTGCTGGCCATTCTCCTAGCTAAGTCTTCCCACACAGAGCTGATTTCAGTCCGTCTCTGCAGTTGGGTGTGGCCTTACATGTGTGTGTGTGTGTGCTGGTGAAGGCTTGAGAGCCTAGTATAGCAAAAACAGGGTGAGGAAACCCAGGCTGTTGGGGGCTCAGTGAGACCCCAACACATCAGATTGTGCCCCAGAAGGGGGGGCGTCCAACCCATCAGAACCGTAACCACCCACAAGCAACACAGGTCAGTTTGTGTCCATGCAACAGCACTCAAAATTCCAAATAGTACAGAATTCCTTCTTCTTTCCTACTTCCCCACTTGAGCCCTGAACCCACAAGTGGGCCCTGTGCTTTCACAGTGCCCCCCTGCAATAGCAGGTGTTCACATGCACACATCACCTTGTCAGATCGGGATTGAAAGATGTTCCCTCATCTCACTGATTGTCGCTTGTTTGCCCTCTAACCCCTGCTTTTTACGATACAGTCTCTCCAGCTCTCACTGCATACGGGTTTGTGCTTCCTCCACATCACTTACAAAGGCAGTTAAGAGGAGACTCCAGGGCAGATCCCATGCTGCCTACTCCATGCTCCTCTCCACAGTGCAGTTATAATTATTCTGTTTATGGTTCATCAGCCACGTCCATTTGCCCTTCTCTAGACAAACTCTATCTTCTCCCAGGACATTGTCTCAGACACTTTACCGGCTCACAGCTCTAGCTATATTGGGCCAGACTGGGGTAAATTACATCTCCCTGTGTCAACTAATCCCCTACACCCAAAGAGGGTGACACACCCACAGTGGTCATGCAGTGCATGCTCCCATTCATCAGTGACATCGTCCACCTCCCAACATCCAGCTGCCATGGGAGAACTGCACAGAACAATTCGGGGAAAGGATAGCTCAATGGTTTGAGCATTGGCCTGCTAAACCCAGGGTTGTCAGCTCAATCCTTGAGAGGGCCATTTAGGGATCTGGGGCAAAAATCTGTTGGATGATTTAGTTGGGGATTGGTCCTGCTTTGAGCAGGGGGTTGGACTAGATGACCTCCTGAGGTCCCTTCCAACCCTGATTTTCTATGAACAATCTCAGTTAGATGGAACATGCTATTAGGCCCCATGGCCAGTGCAGTTTGCTCATTGTAATGTAGTGTATTTACCAGCAGTCTGTCCTGCCTAGATTTAAATTAATCAAGGTGTGGGGTTTCTGCAATTGCCCTTGGGAAACCGTTCTGCAGTCTCATTCATCTCATGCCAGGGCATTTCCCCTACATGATCCCTTTCCAAATTTCACCCCGTTGCCACCCAATCACCACCCTAAATAACCCCCCTTCCTCATTCAGGGTTCCCATGCTGGAGGCAGGTATCACGCCCCACCCCAGTTCGCACACCCCTCAGCCAGCTCAGATCCCCACTCTCTGAAGCATTGCCACCACATACCTCCACCTGCTGGCAGATCTGTATCAGCTTGGCCATCTGGTTTTCTAGTTCGCTATTGCGTTTAACCAGGTTGGTGAGGTTCGTCTCCAGGGTTTGCTGCCAGCACAGGAATGGGAAGGAAGGAAGGGAAAAAAAGAAAGAAAGAGAGTGTAAGCATCAGCAGAGCTCAAGAACCACTCCACGGATTATGAACATCTCAGAACATTATCCAGTGATCATATTTGATGACAAAATACACACACAGCTTTGGGCAGAGATGCTTGGTTGCAATGGTAGCTTCTACCTGGGCCACTTGCAGCCACCACAGAATGCTGCTTCATATAGAAGAGGGAGGCACAATAACCTGCTTCTAAGCGAAAGCTAATGTTATTTCATTATCCCAGGTTGATAGCTACAGTAACGTACAGAGTTGGCTAGAGGGCAGCACAGTGCAAATGGCCCACAGGCTTTGGTAATGCAGTCTGCATCCTTAAAGGTCATCAGCACAGAGGAGAATTGTGTATGTGCCTCCTCTGTTATGGAATGTGGGAGGTGGGTTTTTAACCCTACCTTGAGTTTTTTTTCTTTTTGTTTTTTAATGTATAAAACTGAGTTTGACTCCCCTGACTTTCCTGGAAAACTCTATGCACAGCAGGTGAAACAATAATTATTCCAACTCTTGCCATTTCCCCATGATATTAGGGGTATTTCTAAAAGTCCCAGCTCTCAGAGTCATGAGATTATCTGAGGGTTTTTTTTTTTAAACACATACATTTCTAATCGTTGGGGTTGCAGAGCAAAGTTGAAAAACATGACCCCTGTAGGCTCAAAAACCAGACGGCAAATAAAAAGAACACCATATTTTTTAAATTTCATGATTTTTTGGGGACCTGGCACCTGATTTTAAATAATTGGGGTTGGCAGTTCCGTTATAACATCAAAAGGTGCCAAGCACAGGAAACTGAAGTGAGAGTCAAGACACTAAAGACAGTGCTTATGTTAACAGCTGCAGCATACAACTCCAGTGTTCTACATACAGCTGGAAAGAAGCAGGGAAGGATAGAGCAGTGGTTTGAGCATTGGCCTGCTAAACCCAGGGGTGTGAGTTCAATCCATGAAGGGGCCATTTAGGGATATGGGGCAAAAATCTGTTGGATGATTTAGTTGGGGATTGGTCCTGCTTTGAGCAGGGGGTTGGACTAGATGACCTCTTGAGGTCCCTTCCAACCCTGATATTCTATAAAAAGCTCTTTTGTTAAAGATATATCCACCCATCTTTCCTCCCTTCCAGCTGCAGGCAGAGGAATCTCTCATTGTTACCAAAGAGTCCTTCAACAAAAAGAGGGCAGATCAGACTCGATATTCCTCATATTTCTAAAGTACAAAGCAAACAGTTTTTTTTTTGTTTGTTTTTTTTTGTTAAATAGCTTCAGGCTCTTGGAACATTATAAAACCCATAAAAAACAACAAACCTATTTTTCCCACCTTTCACAGAGCAATACATACAGGTAGGCATATATTTTTTTTATATATATATATATATATATAAAAAATTTTGACAGAATATGTATTATTAAGCATTTTTTTTTCATTTTCATTTATCTAAATTTTCAGTGGTGGGAAACTAACAGCATCAGAGGAGAGGGAGGGGAGATTATTATTTAATTACTTTAGACCACCAAGATTCAAAAAGTTCAAGCTTTGTAACCATTAAAACACAAATTGCCTATGTAATGTGTCAAAATATATAAAGTAAGTACTCTTAAATCAAAGTCTAAAATTCTCAAGCAACATTTTTCTTACTTTGCCTATCCGTAAATTTTTATCATCAATGAAAATATTTTTCATCAGCTGTGTGTGTATGGTAAAATTGACATTTATCGACATTTGCCGATAAAAAACTAACCCTTCCATGCCTACTTCTAGGCTACTCAGGTAAAGATAGAGCACTGCATGCTGGGATTTGTAGTTTATCTGGCTTGCAGTTTTCAGAGATGAGGGAGACTGCAATCTGTGCCGATTGAGACAAATGCAGCGCATCCCTTGAGGCTGCTGACAAGTTGCCAATACGTCCCTAAGTGGACATCGTTCATCCAACTCTTCTTTCAGCAGCACCAGAAGCTATTCTGCATCCAGTTCTCAATCGGGAAGCCCATCCGATATGAATACATTACTCTATTTTCCATCCATTCTCTCTCCTCCTCATCCTGTATCTGTTATTGAGATAAAAGACTCCCAGGAGAAAAGTTGTGGTCTCAGCGACATAACTACAAGCTGTCTTCATTTCCGTTCCCAATTCCCCAGTCAGACTAGCATTTTGTTCTTTGTAAATTACAATTTAACAACAGAAAGCAGGATTTCAACCAAAGCAGATAGAGATTCCCGAGAGATTGTTTATTTTGATGGTTATGCCGACATTTTGACTGATCACTTTGGATTCTCTGGACATCCCATTATAAGCTCCTTCAGACCCTTTAATCCTCTTGTGTTTAAAAAGAGCTAGAGTTTAACATTTTCAAAGTGCACATGTACAGTGAGGATACTGTTTGATTCCTGTCCAGCACCTAGACAGCCTCGTACTGACGCTGCTGCTGTGTCAAGGGATGGAATTGAGATGGGACACTGGAAACCCTAATGTTGGCTTTTCTTGTGACTAAAATGGGGCCAGTGAACAGGAAGAGGAGAGAGATTTTTATTCTCTAAGTCAGTGTGAGAAAGCGTAAAGCAGCCCAGCAAGTGCACACGCTGTGTGCTGAAAGACACTTCAAAACTTGGAGAGAGAAAACTCAGATTGGCAGAGGGGTAAATACAACAAACTTTGATCTTAACACACTCTGAAGTGTTTTGCTGCTACACTGCTCCCACGTCCAATGGAGATTCAGCATTGTAGAAGCCTTACAGCTCCTAGCCAGAGTGTGCACCTTGGCCAATCTGTCTAGCCACAGTCTCAAATGACAGAAATAGAAACACAACCCTTGCAGCACCACCACCACCACAAAACCCCAAAAGTGCTGAAATGAAAGACTGAAAAAATTTGGAGCAAGCTGTGCACTCAACTATAATTATTTATGGTTTGTATTGCAGTGGCACCTAGGAGCTCATTGTGCAAGGCACTGTACAAACACAAAACAAAAAGATAGTGATGTCAATCCAGAGCAACTCACTGGCTCTGGATTTACCCCACTGCAAGGGCAAAAGCCAGCCCGCATTGTCTCCCAGGGGACCTCCCGACTTCCTCGGGTAATGCCAACCCCTACATTAGATGAACACTCTGTCAAATTCCTGAAGAAGGTTTGTTAATATTACAGAGAAAGAAAAAAGTCATTTGTGGCTAACTACAACTAGAAGGTTGTGTGTGGAAGCCTGGCTCATTTAGATGAACTGAGACAGTTTGCAATCATGCTTCTACTTGCTGCCTATTACGCTAAATGCTGGTTTGCTGCCACATCGGTCCTGGCTGATGTAATATTTATAGAGAGGAATGCAATCTAACAGACATAGGAGCAGCTAGAAGAGAGCCCACTGGAAACTATTTCAATATCTGTGGACACACAGTGGACTTGTGCTTTTGGACATCAATAATTTAAATGACATCACATTTCCATTAAAATATGTGATTCCACTAAGAGAAAATGTTTTATAATGAAGTGCTCACAACCTGTTTCAATACTTGTCATGAAAACGATAGCCTATTAATATTTGAAACTTCAGAGCCAAAAAAGAATCCCTGTGGTGTTTTACTCATACTTGGCTTGCAACTGCAGCCCATAGCTCCTAGGAAGACTCTAGCAGTCCCATAAACAAGGATTCCCTCTGCATACACACATAATTCTGGGGCTGGTTAGCCAATGGAACTTGAATCACAGTCATAAAATATAGGCACATCATTAATTCCTGAAACCCACTGTCTCCTAAAATATTCAGAGCTCATTTGCAATCCTGTGAATTGCTAGCCAATGGCTGATAAAGCATAATATAGAAATAGGATTGAAAAATTACATGAAACTCAGGCGGCTTTCATTAAGCTGAAAATGCTATGCAAAACAAACCTACGTTGATAATGAAAAAGCCAGCTGTTAACAGTTTTCGCCACTGTTTTCTTATATCTGAACATAATTTGAATACAGAACTGAGCATTTAACTTGCTAATTATCTTTCTCATCATTGACTTGGCTACACTGGAGTTTCTGTGCTGAAAGGGGAGTTGATCTTCTTTAATGAACTAATGCTGTTGAAGAGGAGCAAGAAGGGTGGGTGAAGTGAGTTTTCAGTTAAATCCTTCATTACATGAAATTCTCAAATAGCTGTTCAGGAATCCAGGATCTACAGCTAAGAACATAAGAACGGTCACACTGGGTCAGACCAAAGGTCCATCTAGCCCAGTATCATGTCTTCCAACAGTGGCCAGTGCCCCAGAGGGAATGAACAGAACAAGTGTTCCATCCCCCGTCGCCCATTGCCAGCTTCTGGCAAGCTGTTGTCTTTCTTCCTAAGAGATTGTTTGTGTGTCCTGTAAAGCACCCATAACACTTTATATTGAGCAGGCATCAATTCATTAACGATTCTCTGATATCAGAATGACTTTATAGGCCCTAAGAATGTACTAAATAAAAAGATCTTCCTGATACTCCTGTTCTTCAAACGGTCTTTGCCAAAAGACAGGGCTGACCATTGCTAGTACCGGGACTATGCAAAAATATGTTTCTATTTAATCTGCTGAAAAACAAAAATAAGTCCTAATATACCTGAAGTCCTAGTCATACCAGGTAGTTATTATATCTATAATTATAGAAATTATAATTTCTGTTTAACTCTATTTCTGTTTCATCTCTATTTCTGTTTAACTCTATTTTTTCTGAACAAGAGTGCCTATGGAACTCAAAAGTTTGTCTCTTTCACCAACAGAAGCTGGTCCAGTAAAAGGTATCAAGTCACCAACCCTGTCTCTTTAATTTTCCAAAGCATTTACCTTCTGACATGAAATATTCCAGTCTTGATCTCTGCACAACGGTGATTTTTTGGAGCGGGTAAAGGCGGAGCAGCAGCAGCAGCATGAGTATGAGCAAAATTCCTTTAGCCCAAGATATGTAGATTTAATTTAAATTAAAAATGATAACCACACTTCCTCTCTGCATCTGACCCCTAACAAAAATAGCAGAAGCTTGGACTTTGGCATGGACATAGTTCTCTTTGAAGACATCAGCTTTTGCTTTGTAGCTTTGTATGTAAACATATGACCATTTTAGAACCACTTACTAAGCAGGAGCAGTACAGTATTCCCTGGATTCTAGGTGCACTTAAAGATAGATGCATTCTCCACATGAAAGGTGGTTAATTAGGTGGTTCATAGCTTACAAGCTTTGCTAGCTCTGCAACCTATGAAAGCCAATTATGACAAGTTTATTTTTGTATTTTCTTTCTCTTCTAAGAAAAAATAAGAAAGAGAAAAGAAAAGACAAGAAAAATAAAACAAATCCAAAATTAGAAAATCTAAGAAACAATTGTTAATGCAATATCAAGGTCATGAGATCAAGATAAACTGAGAAATTGCAAATTTGAATTTGCTCTAGCCATGTTAGCTCAGCCACGCTGGAAATAAACAATATTTCTATTCCTTTCTCCCTTATTAAATGTAACCTTTAATATAATCCTTTATGTTTAGAGTACACTATAAACTACAAAAGATGGCATGAAAAGTGGCCAAATTAGCCTTCCCAGTGTAACCTTAATAACTGGAGTTTCCTAAATGTTCTTTTCCCTTGTCACTGGATTAACTAGCATATTCCACAAGAATGTCCACTGTTGCCTTCAGATGTGAACACTTAGCTACCAAAATTATTCCCGAAAACTCACCTGGGAGATGCAATGCAGAACCTTTTTCCACCTGGTCACTGCTTCAAATCCAGCCTAATGCAGGTTGGTAGTGATCACGAGTGAGTATGGTAGGATGTCTGTTGAATGGCCTTATCGGAAGAAGTTGGTGAGTCCCAGATCAGTTTACAATATCACTCTCTAGATTTTTATACTGCACTCTTCACTCTGCGGGGGAAGAGGGGTGTCCCCAACCCAAACATCGCAACCACCACTTGGCACTTGCCATGACTGACAATCCCTGGAAAGTAGCCCCACTTCAAGGCTCTTAAAACTGCAGCTCCTTGAGTCAGGAGAATCTTAGCTTTCATTTCAGAAAGGTCAGTGTCTAGCCTTCCTGCTGGTGGGGAAATGCCTGGAGCATTTGACACCCAGAGATTCACACCCCAGGGGATATACATAGGGGACTCTGTTTCCTGGGCTGTCATTTGCTGCCTTTCTCCCACACTAAATTCACATTAAAAACCAACCCCATCACACTACTAACGCTTCATGAGAAAGGCAGCAAATGGATGTGAAATGAACGCATCTGGATTTGCTCATTACAGAACTGAGCAAAGGCTGTCAAAGGACTGGCTCTGCATTTCCCCTTACAAAAGGTTACTTGTGCTGGCTGCTGTTTAAATTTGCGGCTTTATTTGAATTTTTAAAGAGTACGCCTATGCAGGGCACCTCAGCCACGAATTACAAACGCAACCCCAAAATGTAAAACTGAAACAGAAGCACACTGGTTCCCACATTCACACAGCACACTCATCAGTGGGCACAGCCATCACAGAACAGAACTCCTACCACTTCACAACCCCATCCATCTTGGCTCTCCCCAAACATAGCCCAGACAAACCAGCTGTGCAGCATGCTCAGAAGGTCACAGAGTTAAGCTATTTTGGCGTAGGAGAGAGAGAGGGAAAGTGTATTTAAAAACACCACCATCACTGAAACAAATAGGGCAAAGCCATCAGCCTCCCAGCAAGCAGATTTCTTGGTAGTCTGAGAATGCACACAGCAACAGCCACAGCTGCTCTCAGATCACCTGAGTGGGCTGAGAGATCTGGCACACAGAAATATGAGCAACACCTGCTGGGTGTTACATAGATATTTAACACATTCTGGTTGATTCTTTTAAGAGGCAAGTGTAACCGTCCCATTGCGTGTACTGACTCTAATCAGGAGACTGACAGAGAAGATCAGCAGTCAGAGACACAAACTATGTTTAAAAGAGGGCACACGGGGCTCAAGTTGAGCAGGGGACTGAAGAGACTAATGAATAAGTAATTCAAGCAGAATTTCTTTAAGCAACAAGGGACTGTAATGTACCAATCACAGAACTCCACAAGAGAAGATGGGGAAAGATGAGACTTCTCTATAAGGTGTTTTACTTTCCCCAGAATGGAGAGCAGATGATTTGTGTAAGTGGTGAGCATCCCAGCCCTGCCCTGTTTGGGTTTCCCAGTGCACAGCATCTCAGACTCTCTGGGGCAAAGACTGTCTTTCTCTTGGGGTCTTGTCCAGCACATTGCTGACAATAATTCAATAAATAGGACTAATAATAATATGGAGTAGAACTGGTGGTGTATGAACAGTGCAGCTTTTCCTCCCACCTCCCCTCCACATCACCCACTGTCTTTGAGCATACTATTTGTGAGCCATGCTGCTCCTGAGCACTGATCTCCTGCACAGCTAAACAGTATGCTGATACCACTGTCCATTCCTCCTGGTTTTATTACCGTTGGTTTGGAATGTGTTAATTGTACCCATTGCCCAGGTCAACAAAGCAAGCCTGGTTTCATCAATGAGACATTTTCCTGGTCTCCAAATGCAAACACCAACTACGCCACCCAGTCCAACTTTACGTTCTGTTGTTATGTTTTCCCAGCTAAATCCCATAATCCTAGTTACTTCCTAAATCCAAATAAATGATTGCTCGGAACCAAATACTTTTACATTCCAAGACCTGCTGACCTACTTCACACTACTGCCTTCTTCATGTAGGTGAAGGAGCCTGGGGAGCTGCAAAACCTGTGAGATTCACTGATTGCCTTAGGAATGTACATCAATTCAGTTCCTAGCTGGGTTAAAAGCATCCCTTAACTGAAAATCAAACTGCAGGGGCAGCTGCTAAGTATCAATTGAATCCCTCTTGCCCTGAACCAGTACGTGGATCAGGGCAAAGATGCAAACTGTTGGAGCTACTCTGAGATTGTCTACATGAGAATGCTGCACTGGTTTAATTGTTTTTTAATTGCGATTTTAAACCAAATCTGTTAAGCTGTTGCAAAAGGCCATGTGAACACTCAGTTTGGTTTGAACCAGGCTCGTTTTGGTTCAGGCATGTTGGCATTTAATGGTTTTGGACAAAAAGCATTTAATGAACTGAACTGAACTAAGTCATCCTTAAACCAAATCATACTATTCACACTGGGGTTTGCAATAATTTTACTAAATAGGTTTAAAAATTGATTGATGTTAAAGTGGTGCAGCTTTCTTGTGGAGACACGGCCTCCTCTATTTCCAAAAATTCTGTTCAAAATACATTTTCAGAATGCTCTCTTGGGGCAGGATGGCCATTCCCCACTGCTTCCAGGGCAGCAACATTTTCTTTGGGGCTATTTCCTGAAAGTAACTCTACCTCCTCCTGCAGAATGACGTTTCTGAATATTCTTTTGTTCTTGGGCAGGTTTAGGTGTTATACTGGAACAATAGCGTCCTGGGAAGGCCTTGATGGCACTCAGAAGTCTCATCACCTTTCACCAATGAAGAGATACCCTATAGGTGAACATGTATTCAGCAGATTGGAATTGCTGGCTAGATGCAGTGGCACAGAAAAGCAGCCATTCCTGTCACTGGAATGCCTCACGTCCCTAAAGGTGAGGGTAGGCCCGTGGGCCTGAGCAGCATCTCTCTGCATCTCCAGGGCAGGCTTCAAACACTCAATTCACTGTGGTCACTCAGTTATAACCAAAGAAAGAGACCCACAACAGAGCAACTGGACCCCCGCCCCCCGATTCCTGCAACTACTTCCCCTTTCTTTAGGGTCACCAGCCTCAATACTGATGATGACCCACACAGAAGACTACAGTCGTCTCTTTCCTGGGCCAGTAAGGATCACAGGAATGAGTGAAATATCAGCAAAATAGGCACATGCCCAAGCCACTGGGAAAAAATAATTTAAAATAATTTAAAAATTCATCACAAATAGCCAACAACTGGCCACAAACAGGCAACGCCCAAATCACTTACCAGATACAACCGTAGGGAGGATAAAACCCAAACCCCATCCAACACTTAATGGAACTCCAGTGCAGGCAAAGGCCTAGATAAACACATGGGCCTTGCACCCTCCATAGAAGGGGAACAAACTTGTATTATTTTTTAACACACTATTGCAGTAGCAGCAAGAACCTAACCAGACTGAGCCCCACAGTGCCCGGCACTGTTGAAACATGCCCCAGAGAGCTTACTGACTAAAAGTCAAGATGGAAGAGTCGAATGAGTCAAACATGTGGGCTGGAGTGGAGGGGAGAGAGTGTAGTGATAATAGGATGTGGGCAATTCTTAGCCAATCAGGACAACAATCACAACTCTCAGCTGCCTAGCTGAAAACTCAGGCTCTGGCACACAAACAAGACAAGTGTGCTGGAACTGAGGAGCTCCCTCAACGGAAAATGCCAGATCTAGAGAGTTTAAAATCTTGGAGCTGTTAACAGAAGTGCTTTGGCTGACCTCAACTATCCAGAGAGTGCATCAGAAGAAAGGCCCCAGGAGTATTGCTGGAGGTGCTCATTAGTTGTGACCATCTCTGATGCAGTGTTTAAAAATCAACCTCCCCTTCCTCCCTCCTGACTGTTTTAGCAAAATTAATTAGGAAAAAATCTATTTAAGACTAGCACAATTTATTCCGTTTTTGTATCTTAATGAAAAAATTGCAGTAGCTACTAGAACAAAGAAAGGAAAGGTACAATTTAGCCTGCCAAAAATCTCCGAGTAGCTCACAGGCTATGACACTAATGCATTTTAAGTCATTTTGAAGCAAAATAATGCTGGTAAAAGTGGAAATAAAATACTAGCTTTCATGAGTGATATCACCCTAAGTAGCAGATTTGACCTAAAGAATCAAACAATTTGTTATGGTGAAATTATGACAGTGTTTATAATTCTGCTCAATATAGTCTGGAAACGAAGCTTTGAGCCAAAAAGAGACTGATAATTATCCCATCAGTTAGATGAAGGCCCCAGCAATGACAAGGTTGCATGTTTATCATGCCATCTTTTATTGCTCTGCCTGTTCGACTGAGGTCACACACTAAACTGTAGCACTGAGCAGAGCATTCAGACACCCACTCTTCTCTCAGGTCACATCTCAGCCACTGCCATTAATGAAATCATTGTGTCCTGGGCACTCTTTTGATGCACTGTCAGGGAGGTAGCACAGCCATGGGAGCGCAAGATGGGGAGACTTCTGTCTCATACTGAGCAAGCGGGACAATAAGCGAGTTATCTTAAGTGCCTATACACAAATGCAAGAAGCCTGGGAAACAAGTAGGGAGAACTGGAAGTCCTGGCACAGTCACGGAACTATGATGTGACTGGAATAACAGAGACTTGGTCGGATAACTCACATGACTGGAGTACTGACATGGACGGATATAAACTGTTCAGGAAGGACAGGCAGAGCAGAAAGGGTGGAGGAGTTGCATTGTATGTAAGAGAACAGTTTGACTGCTCAGAGCTCCGGTATGAAACGGCAGAAAAACCCGAGAGTCTCTGGATTAAGTTTAGAAGTGGGAGCAACAAGGCTGGTGTCGTGGTGGGAGTCTGCTATAGATCACCAGACCAGGGGGATGAGATGGATGAGGCTTTCTTCCAGCAACTAAGAGAAGTTACTAGATCACAAGCCGTGGTTCTCATGGGAGACTTCAATCACTCTATCTGCTGGGAGAGCAAAACAGCAGTGCAAAGACAATCCAGGAAGTTTTAGGAAAGTATAGGGGACAATTTCCTGGTGCAAGTGCTGGAGGAACCAACTAGGGGCAGAGCTCTTCTTGACCTGCTTCTCACAAACTGGGAAGAATTAGTAGGGGAAGCAAAAGTGGATGGGAAGCTGGAAGGCAGTGACCATGAGATGGTTGAGTTCAGGATCCTGACAGAGGGAAGAAAGGAGAGCAACAGAATACGGACCCTGGACTTCAGAAAAGCAAACTTTGACTCCTTCAGGGAACTGATGGGCAGGATCCCCTGGGAGAATAACATGAAGAGGAAAGGAGTCCAGGAGAGCTGGCTGCATTTAAAAGAATCCTTATTGAGGTTGCAGGAACAAACCATCCCAACATGTAGAAAGAATAGTAAATATGGCAGGCGACCAGCTTGGCTTAACAGTGAAATCCTTGCTGATCTTAAATGCAAAAAAGCAGCTTACGAGAAGTGGAAGATTGGGCAAATGACTAGGGAGGAATATAAAAATATTGCTCAGGCATGCAGGAGTGAAATCAGGAAAGCTAAATCACACGGAGTTGCAACTAGCAAGGGATGTTAAATGTAACAAGAAGGGTTTCTTCAGGTATGTTAGCAACAAGAAGAAAGTCAAGGAAAGTGTGGGCCCCTTACTGAAAGAGGAAGGCAATCTAGTGACAGAGGATGTGGAAAAAGCTAATGTACTCAATGCTTTTTTTGCCTCTGTCTTCACGAACAAGGTCAGTTCCCAGACTACTGCACTGGGCAGCACAGCATGGGGAGTAGATGACCAGACCTCTGTGGAGAAAGAAGTGGTTCAGGACTACAGGTGCGTCTTAGGCGCATTTAACATGCACGACTTCAGCTTTACGTGGTCGGCAAAAGAAAAAAAAGGTAGGGAAAAATAAAAATGTTAAAACTTTCTGTAGGGCAGGCGAAGTCAATGGGTTTTGGACATACGTAGTTTCCGCTTTACGCGGTAACTGCGGAACAGAACCCTCGCGCAAGACACGACATGCCTGTATTTAGAAAAGCTGGACAAGCACAAGTCCATGGGGCTGGATGTGCTGCATCCGAGGGTGCTAAAGGAGTTGGCGGATGTGATTGCAGAGCCATTGGCCATTATCTTTGAAAACTCATGGAGATCAGGGAAGGTCCCGGATGACTGGGAAAAGGCTAATGTAGTGCCCATCTTTAAAAAAGGAAAGGAGGAGGATCCGAGGAACTACAGACCAGACAGCCTCACCTCAGTCCCTGGAAAAATCATGGAGCAGGTCCTCAAGGAATCAATTCTGAAGCATTTAGAGGAGAGGAAAGTGATCAGAAGCAGTTAGCATGGATTCACCAAGGGCAAGTCATGCCTGACTAACCTAATTGCCTTCTATGATGAGATAACTGGCTCTGTGGATGAGGGGAAAGCAGTGGATGTGCTATTCCTTGATTTTAGCAAAGCTTTTGATACGGTCTCCCACTGTATTCTTGCCAGCAAGTTAAAGTAGTACGGGCTGGATGGACTATAAAGTGGACAGAAAGCTGGCTGGATCGTTGGGCTCAACGGGTCGTGATCAATGGCTCCATGTCTAGTTGGCAGCCGGTATCAAGCGGAGTGCCCAAGAGTCGGTCCTGGGGCTGGTTTTGTTCAATATCGTTATCAGTGATTTGGAGGATGGCGTGGACTGCACCCTCAGCAAGGTTGCAGATGACACTAAATTGGGAGGAGTGGTAGACACGCTGGAGGGTAGAGACAGGACACAGAAGGACCTAGACAAATTAGAGGATTGGGCCAAAAGAAATTTGATGCAGGTCAACAAGAACAAGGCAGAATCCTGCACTTAGGACATGAGAATCCCATGCACTGCTACAGAGTAGGGACCAAATGGCTAGGCAGCAGCTCTGCAGAAAATGACCTACGGGTTACACTGGATGAGAAGCTGGACATGAGTCAACAGTGTGCCCTTGTTGCCAAGAAGGCTAACGGCATTTTGGCCTGTATAAGGAGGGGCACTGACAGCTGATCGAAGGACGTGATCGTTCCCTCTATTTGACATTGGTGAGGCCTCATCTGGGGTACTGTGTCCAGTTTTGGGGCCCACACTACAAGAAAGATGTGGAAAAATTGGAAAGAGTCCAGAAGAGGGCAACAAAAATAATTAGGGGTCTGGAGCACATGACTCATGAAGAAAGGCTGAGGGAACTGGGATTGTTTAGTCTACAGAAGAGAAGTGGGGGGCGGAATTTGATAGCTGCTTTCAATACCTGAAAGGGGGTTCCATAGAGGATGGATCTAGACTGTTCTCAGTGGTACCAGATGACAGAACTAGGAGTAATGGTCTCAAGTTGCGGTGAGGGAGGTTTAGATTGGATAGTAGGAACATTTTTTCACTAGGTGGGTGGTGAAGTACAGTGGAGCCGCGGTATAACGCGCCCCGCTACAACACAAGTTCAGTTATAGCGCGGTTATACCGTGGCTCCCAGTCCTGAGTTCTCTGTCCCTGGCAGGCACGGGGGCCACAACTTCTCTCCCCTGCTGGGCAGCGAGGAGAGAAGCTGCAGCCTCCCCTGCCAGGGACAGAGAACTCAGGACTGCAGGTGGGGGCTGCGGCTTCTCTCCCCTCTGCCCAACAGGGGAGAGAAGCTGCAGCCTGGACCCATGGGGACAGAGAACTCCGGGACTGCAGACTGCAGCCTGGGAGTT
>ML677377.1:707671-791562 GCA_007922305.1 Dermatemys mawii | reverse complement strand
CCACCCCTGAGCCCTCTCTCACAACTAAACTCCTGCCTGGAGCCCATACCCGCTCCTGCACCAAAACCCCTTGACCAAGGCCCCTGTTGTACCCCAAACCCCTCATCCCTGGCCCTACTGTAGAGTTCACACGCCTCAGCCAGAGACCTCACCCCCCTGTATTCCAACCTACTGCTCAAGCCCTTAGCCCCCTCCAACATCCTGAACCCCTGATTTCTGAGCCTGCCTCAGAGCCCACACCCCAGCCAGAACCCATACCCTTTCCTGCACCCCATCCTCATGCCTCAGCCCAGTGAAAGTGAGTGTGTGGGAAAACAAACAACAATGGAGAGAGGAGGTAGGGCCTCAGAAAAGGGGGATGGCAAGGGGCAGGGCAGCGGAGTTTGGTTTTGTGTGATTAGAAAGTTGGCAACCATAGGCCCATCCCCGGGTCTGCATCCCACTAGCGGCTTCACCCACAGAGATGAAGATGAGCAATTCCATGACCCACCTAAGCTCAAAGGAAATTAGCTCAGCAAAGCCCCAGGGCGTCAGAACGGGGTGTGTGTGCGTGCGTGCAAGGCCCTCCCACTTTTTACCAGCCGTAAAGGCGAGCGATGGGCAGGAGGGGATGGGGTCAGGGCCACAGGTTGGGCACCAGTGACCCCTCCTTCTTTAGGTACCTTCCACCATTCCCACCTGGACCTGCTTGCCCTCTCATGTCCACCAGCCCCACAGCTTTACTCCCAATTTTACATTGACATGAGAGGGGAAAAAAAATCACACTGCTGGAGTCCAGATCCACCGTTCTTCTGACACCAACCACAATATCCCGTGGGACAGGTCTGCTGCTGCAGGCAGATAAGAGCAGAAAGTCTAGATTCATCATTTCAAAGCAGGCTGAATTACCATATGCTGTAGCTAATGCCTGCCTAGAAATGTAAATAAAAAAATAATAAACACCAACTAGCAAAAAGGGCTAATTTAATGCAAAAAAAATGCAGCTGAGTTTGTTGTGCCACTGGCTAATTAGCACATATTGGATTTCAGTCTCCTTAGTGCTTTTCAAGCATTTTTTCTTGGATGGAGTTAATCAGCCTTTCCATAACTCATCCTTACTACACTTGATTATTGAGACTAAACATCTTGTTGCACACAAGATAATAAAACACTCACTGTAATGCAATTTTTCCCTCCATTGCGAGACACTCCCTCCTTTGTGAAAAGCAAAAGAAACCAGCCGCACCACCCATGTGACAGACATGTCAGGTTCACCACCAGGACAATCATGTAATTAACTGAAAGAGTCCAACAGCGGCCTAATGAGATCAGATGGATCTGCATGGAAGTTTACTTAACCACCAAAACCATAATGCATTATTTACTCCTTCCTTCCACAGTAGCTGTGCAGTGAGACTGCCAATGTCACCCACTGCTGCTTCCCCTCACTCTCTCCCATTTCATACTTGACTAAGTCTCATGCTTCTTTTCTCCATACCCCGCTCCTCCTCCTCACCATTTCAAATTAGCAGGGGAAGAAAATGACATATTGATCTTGGATCCAATCTGAGCTTCACAGACCCAGGGTCATTTCTTAGTCAGATTTCCAGCATCTTGGCAAATTGCCTTCCGGTGATATACTGTAACTTCAATAATGTGTTTCCAGTTGTAACTAATTCTAAGTAGTATTTTGTTGCACTGTTTTATGACAGCTGTTGCAGTGTATATTAGCATGTAGGTGTTAAAGAAAATACTTGGCTGCAGGAATCCAGTAGCTATAGCATCCAAAGATTTAACAACTGTGCTGATTTGGCTACTGACAATGATAAGGGGGAAATGAATGGTAAAGCCCAGCTCAAACTCCTACTGCTGCTGGCTGAGCAGAGAATCACAAGTGCCATGAAGGGTTCGCGTCCAGATCATGACAAGTCGGCAGGGCTCTGCTGTCTAGTTTGTTTTTAAGAGAAGTTTTCCCTTGGGAAGAAAGTGGAAGGCAAGCGACCTGGTGTTTCCAGAACAGCCTAGACTGTCAATGAAATAAAAGTAATTTGACAAAGCTTACTAGATCGGCAAATTCTCCCCACTCAGCCCAGGTATTGCTTTAGGTCAGCAGCATATCACCTTCTGAAGAACCACAACAGCAACATCCCACACCTGTGATGTGCACATTACAGAGGGCCCTGCATTTTCAGGGAGCTCTGCAAAAAGCTTATTCCTTGCACTTAAAGTCTGGTCTTCTTTTGGCAGACATCTGATGCCTGCCCTCTTGCATACCTTTCTTCTCGATGAGGAGGACACGCTACCTTTTGGGAGACAGCCAGGCAGCTGAAACTTCTTCCAATCCCGTCCTCTTAGGAAACAGCTTTTATCCTCCAAACTAACTGCTGCCGTTTTTATTGCTCTGGACACAGGTTGCTTCAGGTAATTTTCTCAGTCATTTCCGAGGGCCTTGGCTCGGCATCAAAGCAGAACTCTTCATTAGAGCCAAACTGATGCTACGGTCATGGTAGAAAAGGAAGTGCACTTTGCATGGCTTGTGAATGCATGTGCACGAACATGAACACACAGGGTATTCTGCATGCCTGACTGAGAGTGTAATCACTTAACCATCAAAGAGTAGGGGCCTACCGGATTCATAGGTTTTGGAAACTTTCCTTCCAGTTTACAGTGAGCAATTGTGGGTTCACAGAGAGGCACAAGGAGGATTCTTATGCACTCCAGCCACCTAAAACCAGGGAGTGGAACGGTACTGCTGCTTCCAGACTAAGAACTGCCTGCACCTAAACATTCTTGTTCAACAAGTATGACCCGCAAGATGCTTCTTGCCTCATCTCTGGTGGAAGAGGTAGTAAAATGAAACTGTCATGGTTTACAATTAATCCAATCAATGTACAGTTGAGTGTGAATATAAATCCAACCAGGGACAGATTTAGGGGCAGGTGACCCAGGCGGGTGCCTGACTCAGGAAGCACTAGAATCAGGGTGCTGTTTTTGTTGTTAGTGACAAAAAGGAAAATAGATTGTTTGAAATAAAATGTTTCAAGTATTCTGTATGTTTCAATAACCTTCTCTAAAGCTATCACCTACTGTAACTCTACTTAATATTGGTCCACCCAAAGTTGGTGCACAGTTCAATTTCTTGATGTCAGTACTTTCCAGTTATTCTTAAAATGAACAAGTTTTTACAAGCTTAGAGGAAATTTAGTGGCTTTTTTTTAGTTGCTTATATATGACATGAATAAACACAGATATATAGATTCTAGCATGCAAATTTATCATTTTATATGACAGAGATAAATCGTGCATGCAGCTTGTGCATCAAAGTCATGAAATGAGTTATAAATGCAATTAAAAAGAAGATATTCAAAAGTTTAACAAATGGAGGGGGCGGACACCAATGACATCAGCCCTGAACCTAACCATAGTATAGGATCTAGAGTAGCTTGAGGAACAGCATGTGCCATAAAAAGAGCAATTTAATCAACAAACTGTCAGGGGTGACTGACTAATTCAGCGGTTTTAGACCTGTGGTCCGCAGATCCTTGGGGGTCTGCAGACTATGGCTATGGGGTCCACCAAAGCTTGTCATGACCATAGAGAAGTGGTTTTCAATCTGTGATCAGCGGACCCTTGGGGGTCTGCAGACCATGTCTAAGATTTCCAAAGGGGCCTGCACTTCCATTTGAAATTTTTTAGGAGTTTGCAAATGAAAAAAGGTTGAAAAGTACTGGTCTAATTTATTTAATAGCACCCACCTGTACAAAGCTGGTGTACAATGACTGAGAACTGACAGGTCCCCTTGACTTTATTATAATGCATATGGGGGAGGGCTGCTAAACTGAGCTCTTAGCAAAAGGATGGGATTCTCAACTAAGATAAGCCCTTTGGGGCAGGAAGTGGCTTTTTATATTTGTGGAGTGCCCAGTATCGTGAGGGCCTGATCCTGACTGTAACTCCTGTGTGCAAAAATAAAGGTAACCCGCTCCCCCCAGAGAGAAGTCAGACAGAGGTGCAGTAAATGTGTGGAAATATGTAAACAGCTATTGTGTGTAAATATGATTTACAGCAACTGAATAGACCTCAAGATAGACCTCGCTTCCAATACAAACTGGGGAGAAGAGGACGGCAGTGTGACAAGCAACATCAGGAAAAATGCATGACTGCAATGGGCTAGGTAAGAGTACTGCTGGAAAGTACAAGGTCAGAACCATCCCAGTGAAGGGAAGAGATACGGGGAAGACAGAGGCATGTAAGCAGCACGTTCTGTGTGCGACTCTGAGCTGACATCTTACCTCACGTGTGATCTCTTTTATCCAATGATTTCAAAGCACTTCACCCGCCTTAATTAGCTGAGCCTCTCAACAGCCCATTACAACACTCTCTAGCTTCCAGCTCAGGAAGCTGAGGTGCAGAGAAAGGCATTGATATGCCTAAGGTGACAGAGTCAAGAACAGAGCACAGGCGTCTGACTACCTGCCACATTTCTTGCTATTTTCTTTTGCCACAAAGTTCATGTGCCCTCGGAGGAGAGGACATCTGGCAACCCAGGCCAGTTCCGTGCACTCTTCAGAGCCCAGCCTTCCCTCCATGCAGCTTCCCTGATTCTCCCCTTGCCCCCTCCACACACACACAAACTACACCCCTGCTAACAATGAAGACTCACCACACTTAACATTGTGAGAGTGGATGAATTCTCAATCTCTGCCATTGTCACCAAGCCAAAGGAGGCTGCTGAAGGCTGGTGGGATTCAAAGAAAGAGCTGCATGCTGGGATCCAGGCTTTGCATTAGTCTCGGACCCTAGGCACTGTGCAGGTTGCACCTCCATGTGACACAGGAGGACGCTTGCATTGTGGCCGCACGGGCCAGGCTTTGACCAACCTTGGCTTTCTACCCGCACCGCCTTTCCCTCTTCACTGACCCAGCAAGCCTGACCCTGCCGTTCCCACAATACCCTGAAGCTTAAAGTGCTTACAGTGCCAGCATTCCTCCCCCAACACAATGTTTCACTGATATCACCCATCAATTGCACATTCAGAGACAGGTCCATTAATTCAGCCACAATTGTCTGAGTTATAAAAGAGCGTCTCTGAAGCACACATCTCAAATTGGTTCGTTATGATGAGTCATCTGGCACTGAAGAGCAAACGAGTTAATAATGAAGAGATGATTCCAGTGGCCTCCCCTCCTCGTGAATGTGGAAAGGACCAGAGATTTACTGTGAGAAACCGAGACAAGCAGCCACGTCCCCACATTGCACTTTGCAAAGGCATTTCTGTCTCTGCTACTCTGTACTATATTATCAGTTGGAGACCATTTACTGCACGGGACTGTTTATGAATAACAAGAACTCCTTAATACACGAATGGGGTGAGAATCATTTGTAGCGACAAAAATGTGGTAATGAGAATGTGCTTGTTTCTCCTTTTCAGGAAATTCCATTATTCCTGTGGTTTCTCATGAGTTGTGTTTTCTGGCAGGCCTGGGGAGATGGAAACTGTAAAGGCATTGCTTGGAAAAGGAATTACAGTAATCACATTCAATTTACACAGATGTGGTTCCTGACCACTGAAAAATCTCGCATTCAAAATGAATTGAGGGGTGCCGTGTCCCGGTGGCTTAGTCACTCGGGCCCCTGATTTTGTCCCTGTCCCCTGAAAAAAAAAATTAAGGATATGTCATAATTTTGCTCACCCAGGTTCACAGTGTTGTCAGCTCCACCTTGGGAGATTCATTCACACTTCTGAAGTATTGGCGGTGGCAAGGCAGATTTACATTGTGTAAAGCACGGGCTAAATACCACAGCTTGTGTCCTGCAAACCTGGGACGAAGTCTTGTCTCTTTGAAAGTTTAAAAGAATGCTCAATATTTTTTTCTTGAAGGTTTCTGGATGTAAATTATACTTTAAAAATAACCCACATTTCATTCATGCAGCTACTATGACCCTTGCTTACAGGGATCTGAACACACAGAACCAGAATAGCTTGTCTTCAGACAGCAGGAATTGCAGGGTTAGAACAGGTACCAGCATGCACTCAGATGTGCAAAAACCCTAAGGTTTGCGTACCAAGCATTGCCCTGCAGCTAGCTAGTATAAACCCTGCTGGGGGCGGATCACCCAGGCCCCAGTGTAGAAAGCAGTGAAGTCTTTAATTACACAGGTCAGGTGGGGGTAACCTCTAAAACTCAGTGATAGAAGGATAGCAAACTTCAGTCAAGGTGAACTTCCCACAACAAAGCCAATCCTGTCTGGGCAATTGGAACACAGACAGCCTGGACATTTCATTAACTCCCACTGCCAACATGCGTCAAAGCCTGAGAGATGAACACACAAAGCTAAGAGATTTTGGGTGGGGTGAGAGGAGACCGACGGTTACTTTGTGTATCTAGATTTCTATTCACTTGCTGAGAGAAGCGTTGCAGCTCTGGGTTCTCTCAGTCTCCAGATTGCAAACAGAGATAGACAGACATTAATGCATAGGTCTGGCTGTGTTATGCTAAACTGCCTGACCCATATAGCTAATCCTCATGTCCTCCCATCAGAGAGTGTGTTTGAGAATTTAACAGCATCATAGCAGCATTTCTGTTCTCATGCACGGCCATGGAGGGTATCTCCCCGGACAGGCTCTGTTATATTGGCGGGACTTGCAAGGGTTCCATCGCTCTTCTCTGGGGCAGTGGAGTAACCCCAGAGAGTACAGGCACTCTGGGCCTGCTCCTCAATGGATATAAACTGCCCTAGTATCATTGACTTCAAAGGACTGACCCTAATTTACACCCACGGAGGATGTGACCCTCAGACGCCACGCTATGAACACTTGGGCAGACAGGTTCCAGTAGCTAGAGTGCCCCATGTCTCTGGAGCAAAGCAGGCAGGGAACTTCTCTTAGTGCAACGCCTTTATCTCCTCCCCTCACACGCCCTTCTGCATTCCTACTCCCATGCCTGGTGACCCTCCTCCCCAGCCTAGGATACCAGGGGCCTCCCCTCACATCAGTCACATTCCACCTCAAAACCAATTCCGCCTGTGAAATTCACCGGCACTAAGCTCCTGACCCACTGCCCAGACAAGCTAACTCAGCACACCGAGGAGCATCCTTCTGCTGGGACAATCAGCATCTGCCACATTTCTTTAGACTGCAAGCTCCTGGGGCCAAACCAGAGGCCTCTCTCCCGCCAAGCTGCGCACACTGTCCACTCCTAGCGAATGAATCCAGAATGACACTATACTCCATAGGGGCGCTCAGACCTGTCTTTGGGACACCTCCCACCCTCATTCACAATCACACACAACGCCACCCTTCCCAGACCTCTTCTCTCTGTCGCAGTCACATAAAATTCCCGTGACAGTCACAGCAATCGCTTCCCTGGAAAAGTCACACTCGGAAAATATTCAATAGCTTCCATTTATAATTCCTTTTAATGCAACTTAGCAGCGGAGGACCAAGAGGAGAGCCAGCCCCATGCGAACAGCCACCTTAATGGAGTAAGCTGGGGGTCACAGCATCTCCGCAGAATTACTGAAATGCTCCTGATACATATCTGAACCTCTGTATTGCTAATGGGGAGTCTGATCACATTTCTCTTTCAACATATCCCTCTGAACAGTCTGTGTTCAGCCCCCTGCTTCATTACATTTGTAGATCCAAAACCGTGCCTGGAAGCCCACAGAGGGCACACTGGAGAATGACAAAGCCAAGAGCAAAGGAGACCTCTAGGCAGGCTCGCCCCTCAGCTGTACTCACACTCTCAGGTTTCCCTCTATTTTTAGAAGTTCAGTTGTTCACTTTAGAAATGAGGCAAGGAAGGACAGGGGTAAAGCTAATAGCCTGTGGATGTGCAGGGACTGGAATGGCTCCCAGGACACTGGCATGCACACCACAACGGAAACCCATGCAACCTCTCGCTGTTCCTGAGAGCATCATGAAATGTTCTGCTCAGCCAGAAAGGTGGCCAGGGGTTGGGTGTGGGGTTGCTAATTCCTTTATAAATCAGAGTTGTAGGGGGAAAAACATGACATCTTTTAATGGTGTCATCTCTCTGGAAGCCACCGATTAGCTGCAGACTTGGCCTGGAGCATCTTTCTGGCAGGTCTCACTGTCTGGCTGTTCACAAGGCTGTATTCCACCTGGTTTGCTTTGCAATGTCCCTGACATACTGAGAGATGCACAGATTTCTGTTCTGAAATCTCTCTTTAGACCTGTTATGGTCCCAACACTTGCAAGTCCTTGTCATAGTAGGCTGTTCCGTTATCCCAGTGAGAAGCAGGTATGGCTCTGTCCAGGCAACATAGATGGACAGCCTCTCACTGATGGTGCTTATCAGCACAAATACATCATACAACATATAAAATATATCCCCAGAATGTGAGCAATTTTACCCTTCTCTCCTGGCTGAAGTGAAGGTCAAAGCAGAAGCAAACCTGCTGGTACTTGTTCTCAGCACTGTGGAGACTAGAGCAATTTTCATAGTTACCATGAGACACTGCAGAGCAAAAGATGCTGTGGAATTTCATGGGGTAGGTCCAGTCCATTGTTTATTTACCAACGTACCATGCAGTAACAAGAGAGGAAAAGGGAAGGTCTCCATAGTGCTGCACACTCCTCCAGTGCAGTGGAGAATTCACTTTTATTCTGGGCTCTCTTCTTGCTATCAGGATGCAGTGCAAGAGATTAAACATGGCGGGTTGGCTCTTGTTTATCTGCAGAGGGAGGAAGGGTTCATTTCTCATGCCCCCACTGAATATGCCCTCAAAACACATGTTCAGTTTCCTTTCATGCCAGTGACAAGTTGCCAGTTCATACAGCTCTCCAAGGAAGTGGCACATCGCCCCTTTGGGTTGTCTCTTTTCTCAGAGCTGCCAATGTGTCCTTCACCAGGGACCTGTGAACCGAGGACCTTGGGGGGATGTGTCAAACTAGGTCCACGGAGGGTTATGAGCAAGCAGCAGTAAAGGCAGCAGACTGGCAAGTGATGTAGAGGGCCTACTGTGTTCAATCTCTTGCCCTCCATTCTGATAGCAAGAAGAGAGCCCAGAATAAATATGAATTCTCCCCTGCACTGGAAGAGTGTGCTGTACTTCTAGGAGACCTTCTCTTTTCACCTCCTGTTACTGCATGGTATATTGGTAAGTAAGCAATGGACTGGACCTAGCCCATGAAATTCCTTAGCATCTTTTGCTTTACAATGTCTTATGTAACTGAAAATCGCACTAGTGGGATAACCCAGGGCTAAAGCACACAGCTAAGAAATGTAACAACACTGCTGGGAAGATAAGTGATTTCTTTGCATCAGTCTTCACCTCTGAGGATGTTGCGGAGATGCCTACCCTGGACCTGGTGTTTGCTGGTAATAAGAATGAGATGACAGAAGAAGAGATGCTGGAGCAACTGGATAATTTAAAACGCACCAAGTCACCAGGCCCAGATGGTGCATTCAAGGGTTCTGAAGGAGCTTATGTATGCAATAGCTAGGCTGCTAGCAAAATTTGCAATCATTAAAAACAGTCACTAGCCCAGAAGACGGGAAGGGAGCAAATACTGAACCCATATTTTAAAAAGGCTCTGGGGGTGATCCATGTAATGACAGATCCAGGATTTCTTTCCCAAAGCTGACCCGGTCAGTGCATGTGATACTTACTACCTGTACGCTGGGAAAGAAACTGCCAGTGAATGAGGAGGCCAGAATATCGAGTGCCAGATTCATGTTCATTAAGAGGGTGGGTCTCTCTCTCTCAGGTGCATACTGAAGTGCCATTACCACACTGTCCTGCACAATTTACTGAAGCCTACAGAGGTGACATAATTGGTTTGGGTGATATTACTCGATTCAGTATTAGATAAGGGGTCAGGAGACATTGGTTCTAACCTGTGTTCCAATTATTTTGGGTGAGTCCCTTCACCTCCCTGTCCCTCAGTTTGTCCATCTATAACATGGGGAGAATGATTTGTCTAACTGACAGTTGTCAGTTGAAGTGTAAAAGGATTACTGAGGTAGGCTGGAGCCAGTGGGTTTGACCTGTTCATAGCACTCCTTTTTCTGGATATTATAATAGTCTGTTGTGCCACTGCAGTGCTGCTGAAAAGTGTTTTAAAAATTTGTTAATTTTACCCAGACGATGACGAGATGGTTTTTCTTTTATTACCAAAGCCATTGAATCATTACTGAGATGTATGACTTGCCTTACATCTTTGATGCTTTAACTCCCCAATTTAGATTTTTTTAATCTAACCGAATATGGTTTTGATACATCTTATTGAGTTTGTATTTTTTGGCTTACAGAGCTCCCTGGCTTTGGAGTCTCCTGAGACTGCTGAACACCCTTCTACTTGAAGAACATAAGAACGGCCAGACCGGGTCAGACCAAAGGTCCATCTAGCCCAGAATCCTGTCTTCCAACAGTGGCCAATGTCAGGTGCCCAAGAGAGAATGAACAGAACAGGTAATCATCAAATGATCCATCCCATCGCCCATTCCCAGCTTCTGGCAAACAGAGGATAAGGGCACCATTCCTGTCCATCCTGGCTAATAGCGATTGATGGACCTACCATCCTACCTTCTTTGTTTGTTTAAAGAAATCATTCCCCCCTCACAATCACTCTTTTTCCAGGAATTTTTGGAAAGCAAATATTCACCAGGGAATGATTTTTCAGCTTCCCATCCTCCCATTGATGAAACTGAGCCATCAAAGTATTATAGTACCATTAATGAGTCAGTGGGATATTCTAATCTGGAATGCTTTTCTAAATTCTGGTCCCTTTGTCTCAGAAGTGATGTAGCAGAAACATCTGTTGCCCTTTGTATTTAGCTGTGACACTCTGAGTATGTTTCTCAGACCTGAAGAACTCTGTGGAAGCTTGAAAGTTGCCTCTCTCACCAATAGAAGCTGGTCCAATAAACCATAATATCTCACCCACCTTGTCTTTCTAATAGCAGAAACAGACAGGATTCAGAGGTGGGGATTGAAAATGGTAGACTGTCTACACGAGAAAGTTTCACCAGATACAGAAATACAGGTGTACAGTTGCAGTTATTCTGACACAGCCCCACATGGGGACTACACTTACTCCAATATAAGAGTGCCTTTTTGTTTGTTTGTTTGTTTAGTTTAAAACTCTTCCCAAGTGATACAAGCTAAACTGAAATATGATCATTCTGATACTGGAATAAGAATGCCGACCTGAGGGATTATACCAAGGTAAGTATCCATTTAAATTGACAATAAGTTATATGTGGGAAAAAACTTTCCGCGTAGACAAGGCCTTAAGGGTCAGGAGAGACTTCACTTATGAGGCAGAATGGAAAGGACTGACACACTTAATTTAAAGAGGAGAAACATATAAATGGGAACATGACAGAGGGAGCTGGTCTGAGGCAAGTAAACTATGAGCTCCTATTTATCTTTCCTCATAATACAAAACCCAGGGGAAAGTCAGTAGATTGAAAGGCAACAAAATAAAGCTGATAATGAGGAAATAATAAACTATTTTTAATTTATATACAGAAGTTCATCAACAGCATTAAAATATTTAAGAGACATATAAACTTCCGAGCTTCAAGACACAGGTCACTTGCTAACTACCTGAGGTCAGGAAGGAACTTCCCACCAGTGGGCAGGTGATTCCATAACTAAGATTTCTTACCCAGTATTTAGTGCTGGCTGCTGCTGAAGCCAGGATGCTGAGCTGAGCGGGCCATTTGTCTGATCCAGTCTGGCATTTCTTACATTTCTGTGTGTAACTTTCCTGTATCTGGAAATAAATGAGTATTTTATTTCCCATACATGATCTATTATATATTTGTTCCAGTTTGATAGCAAGTGTTCAATAAAAGACTGTATCCTAAGGAACATGCACAAGGATGCAGTGGGAAGGTTGTACAGGGCATTTTAACTCCCTGACCTTTGTGGTTAACCATGCAACCATAGCAGTCTAACAAACCATTTAGGTTTTCACACTCAGGGGACAAGGAGAAAAATCTGTCAGTTTGCTAGAAATGCAGCTTCATTGAACTGGAAAAACAAAAAATTGATGATCTTCCCTGATATCTCTCTGGAAGTTGCAAGAGAGCAAACTGATGTCTTTGCTAAAGACACCAATGCAGATCCCCAGACTGGAGATATAGGATTTGTATCCCAGTTGCAACGCAGATTCCATCTCAAGATACTGCTGTGCCTTCCAAAGACATCCAAGATGCCAAGTAGTTTCTGTACAGCCTCCCAACTTCCAACAGCGATCAACATGAAAGATATCTGATCAGTGCTCCTTCCTCCCAAAGAACCATTCCCTGAAAGTAACAGAACTGAGTGCCAGATTTTAAAAAGGTATTTAGGTGCCCTAAAGATACAGATAAGACTCCATTACATGCTTATCTGCATCTTTAATGCCAAAATACTATCATAGAAACTTTCTGCCGGCCCATGATTTCATAACCCAGAACGCATCATTAGTCAAAAGCTTTTTTGTATTACTCTCTTGAAATTGGAGAATAGAGTGATGTGGGAAGGAATATTATACTTATTTCGGTTTCATGATCGCATAATTAACTGCCTGGCCCCTGTGACTCCTTCAGTAAAAGTGGTAGTGTGTAAGTATATAAATCCACACTGGCTTATATAGGTTTTTGCCAGCATTTTAAACAGTTTGACAGCTGAAGAGACTGCTTCATGCATTCTAAGAAAGTATGAAATTATTCAGTGGACCATATGCAACATGAAATCCCAGCATATACCTGAAATATCTGACAGCCTGTACAGCCTAATGATATCATCCAAGGAACCCAGTTTTGAAAAACAAGACAGGAATTTGGCTGATAGTTTAGGTAAAATCAACTTGGCACTTAAAAAGACTTTCTTCTGGTTGGGGGACTGAAACACTAAAATTCAATGGGTATTCATGCCACAGGAAATTCAGAAAAGTATTAGAGTTAAATTGGAAATTTGTGTCCACTGTGGATGAACATCTGGTCTCCATTACAAGATCCTTCAAGATTATCACCAGATCAAGAATGGTTTTACCAATGACTTTTAATTATCCGATTCAGTCCCTTAATGTTGCATCTACAAACTCGGTTATCTGATGAAAAATTCATAGATGAAAATATAATGAAATATTTCAAGATGGGTACATGCAATATCCATTTCTCGTCTCTCCCTGGTCAGCTTGGAATATCCAGACAGAGCTTTTCAAAAATTGAAAATGAAATGAATAAAATTAATTAGAAGCAGAATCCACTCCTAAACAATGGGAAGGTGTTTTGAATTATAAGCATACAATTAGCATGGGAGCAAAGTTAAAGCTCATGCATTTTAAATTATTGCACAGAATACATTGGTCTCTGCAGAAGCTGGAAAGATGTAGCTTTGAAACTTGGTGATAAATACTGGGAGAGTGACAAGTGCCTGGGGAACTTCATTCCTATTATGACTTTGCCTCAGAGTTTGTGTTTACTGGGCAAAAATATTGCAGAGCATGAATTTAATCCAAAATATTAATTTGCAACAAAACACAATTTATCTTCCTGTATGTCTCTTCCTTAAAGTCACCTATTATTTGGAGACTGACAGGATGGCTGTGCACAGCGTGACCCTGTGCAGATAGATTTATTATTGCACAATCAGAGCCTCGACAACAGCCCAAGAATCCAGGACGACCACAATAATGTAGCTCTATCGTTTGGAAAATGAATTTATAAATTGAACTACCAGAACACAATGCAGTCTATAGAATTTTCTTGGACCATGTTAAAAGTATGCAGAAAATGGATTGCTTCCAAGCATCCCCACTAGTTTCAGAGCGCAGAGGAGAAAGGATCCCACCTTATTCCGTGACAAGTTTAATTGACCCAGCCTCTCAAATTTTATTTTATGGAAGTGGGTGTTTTTATTGCTTCAATCATTATGTCATTTCTGATCAAATGCTGAGTTACTATTTCTGGGGGATACACGAACGCTTTATCTGTTTTTGTGGACGTTATTATCTATTAACGGCAGCACTCACTGTGTGCCGGGCACTTTCCAAACACTCAGAGATAGTCCCGGCTCTGAAGAGCCGACAGTCAAAGGACAGACATGGAGACAGAGGCCAGAGGATGGGAACCACAGGCCAGTTATACACAAAGCCTACTTAATTCACGGCAGGCAGCATGGCAGAAGCGAGTCTCAGGGACTTTGCATGTAGGCAGAGTAGGAACAACGCCGACAGGTATAGGGAAGCTGGACAATGCAGCGAGGTCTGCCTGGAACAGGGTACAGAAGTGACTGTGTGAGACTTTAATAAGCGGGTGGATGAGGCTGGGAGCACTGGAAGAGCAGAGGGGATGGGGAAAATATGAAATGTGACAAGGTAGGATCAGTAAGGAGGGACAGAAAGTTGTAGAGCTCTGAAGACTGTGGCAAAGAATTTAAATTTGCTATAATATTGGATGGGAAATCAGTGGCGGGACTCTATGAGGAGAGTGATGTGATCAGACTGACAGGCAAGGAAGAGGAGTTTATCCACAGAGTTCTGCAAGGACTGAAGCAGGCCATGTGGGTGTTGACCATCAAGGCAGGTTGTAACAAGGGCCTGAATGAGAGACCTGGCTGTGCAGATGGAGTAAAAAGGGTCGGCTCTCGGACATATTGAAGGGGCAGTAGGATCTGGAAAAGGCCTGTAAAAAGGAAGAAAAATGAGTGGAAGATCTGAGTGATGGGGAAGTAGGGAAGGGGAGAGGGGAAATCAGGAGTCCAGTTTTGGCCATGTTCAGTTTAAGCTAATGAGAATACACCCACGGAAGATGTCAGAGAGTACGAGACAGGCTGGCAGTGGAGAGGTGGTTCTGCAAGCCATTAGCAAAGAGATAATAGCGAAAGCCAGGTGGGCTAACCAGATCCCACAGAAAGAGGGTGTAATGGGAGAAGAGCAAATGGCCATGGACGGAGAGCTAGGCGACCCTCCTCCCCTGCGCTCCTGAGAGAGGGAGGAGGAGGAGGTGGCAGCACTGAAAGATGATGAGGAGATGTGTCAGAGATGTGGGAGGACAGCCAGGAGAGAGCAAAAAGCCCAGTAGAGATGATGGTCAAAAAGAGAGGAAGATTCACAATATGAAAAGCAGCAGAAAGGTCAGGCAGGATGAGGACAGAATAGAGGCCCTGAGACCGAGCCAGGAAAACGTCATTAGAGACCAGATCTAGAGCAGGTTCACTCGAGCAGAAATGTCAGAAGCCAGCCTGACTGGAAGTGAGCCGAGAGCTGGAGGACAGGAAATTGGGGCACTGGATGCAGACTGTGCGCTCAGTGATTTTATGAAGTAGGAAAGCATGGGGGAAGGCAGCTGGAGCAAGGGACAGTCTTTGGAGACCGTCAAGGCAGGTTGATGAGGGCTCGTTTAGGCTGAGAGGGGAAGGAGCCCAAACCCAAGGAGAGGCTGAGAAGAACAGTGAGGGAGGGGATAAATCTGAGGTAAACAGAAGTAAGAAGGCAGGAAGGGCTTGGAGCAGTGGGGCAGGTGGTGATACAAATAAGGCAGGACACCTCCTGGACAGTGATGGGAAAGGTGTTTTGCCGGTGGGGGGAAGGAGATTCCAGTGGAAGTTGTCAATTCTCTCTTTCAAGAGGTCAGCAAAGCCTTGGCTAACTCAGACTCAAAGCACCCCTGGAACCAGCTCTGAGTTAGCTGCCTTCCTGCCATTGCACAAAGCATCCCTGGAACCAGCTCTTTGAGTTAGTTGCCTTCTTGCTGTTGCACATTTGGTTTCTGGACTGAGCTGAGCTGTTATTTATGCCCTGGCTCACATATCCCCTTAGTGAGCAGCCTGAGTAAATGGGGAAAGTCTGCTGGAGCTGGAATCTTCCCATTCTCCTCCCTGGCTGAGATAAAGCAGCCAAGCCACTGTGGCCCCTAGTAGGGGGTTTGGCTGATAGATCCGAGGGGCAGGGAGCCCTGCAAGGAGTTTGAAAATCTCACTCTGTTGCAGTGCATGTTCTGTCAAGGTGAGCTGGGACATAACAGCACTCATTCTAACCACGTTCTGCATGTGCACATTTTCCAAAGGGAATTAGGCATTTCAGAGCCAAAAACCCACTGACAGTCAATACAGTTGACATCCATAGGAGTTAGTGTCACATTTCAGAGTGTAATCCAGACCTGTGTGTCACCACCTGCCCTGCAACCCTTGCTGCCTTAAAATGCTCTGCTGCTGTAGCTCCCTTTTCTAGACATGCTCAGCCAGCATACAAGCATGCACTGAGTGTCTGTGTGGTAAGAGGTCCTAGTTTAAAGAACTCTGACTCCAGCCGCCTGCTTGTTACACTCTGGTCTCCACCAGCCTTTACTACGGACCAAATGACCCCAACGCACTCCCAGTCCTGAATTTCCCCAAAACCATCCACCCTGCAGTGTTCAGTCGTCTCCTGGACCCTCACAGAAATAATAAGGATCGGTGGTGCTTTTAAAGAGACAATACCCAACAGCCTGCCACATAAACTGGAGTTAATAATTACTTCAATTCAAGCACAGCACTAGGCTTATTTAGATGAAAATAGCTGTAGACATACTTAGGTTGACTTCCGCGGTGTCTTCATGGCACTGAGTTGACTGCTGCTGCTCCCGTGTCGATTCTGCCTATGCCTCTCGTGGCAGTGGAGTACTGGAGTTGACAGGAGAGGCTCAAGGATTGATTTATTGCATCTAGACTAGATACGATAAATCGACCTTTGAAAGATCGATCGCTATCCGCCCCAAGTCAAGTGAACCCATGCAACACAAGCAGCTCCACCAAGCTGAAAAGTGAGCTAGGATGCTTCCAGGGAAAGGGTGTGAGCTTCAGGGTGATGGAAAGGAACTTTACAGTAAGCACAAATGGCCAGGTGCCATGAGCATGGGGTTTTCTGTCTCCATCTGGCGATGGCTGCTGCCAGACGTGAGATGCAAGGCTGGTGGGACCCAAATGTTTTCTCCAGTGTTGATCCCTCTTAGTTCCTCAGTTTGCTTTTGTGAAATGGGGGAGGGCAGAACCTTCAACAGTGTGCCCTTATTGCCAAGAAGGCTAATGGCATTTTGGGTTTTACAACTAGGGACATTGTCAGCAGATCGAGGGACATGATCATTCCTCTCTATTCGGCATTGGTGAGGCCTCATCTGGAGTACTGTGTCCAGTTTTGGGGCCCACACTACAAGAAAGATGTGGAAAAATTGGAAAGAGTCCAGTGGAGGGCAACAAAAATGATTAGGAGGCTGGAGCACATGACTTATGAGGAGAGACCGAGGGAACTGGGATTGTTTAATATGCAGAAGAGAAGAATAAGGGGGGATTTGGTAGCTGCTTTCAACTACTTAAAAGGGGGTTCCAAAGAGGATAGATCTAGACTGTTCTCACTGGTACCAGATGACAGAACAAGGAGTAATGGTCTCAAATTGCAGTGGAGGAGGTTTAGGTTGGATATTAAGTAAAACTTTTTCACTAGGAGGATGGTGAAGCACTGGAATGGGTTTCCTGGGGAGGTGGTAGAATCTCCTTCCTTAGAGGTTTTTAAGGTCAGGCTTGACAAAGCCCTGGCTGGGATGATTTAGTTGGGTATTGGTCCTGCTTTGAGTAGGGGGTTGGACTAGATGACCTCCTGAGGTCCCTTCCAACCCTAATATTCTATGATTCTAAAATAAAACACATTATTACAACAAGACATAGGTTATTGATGCCCAGCTTAAAGGATGAGATGATTACAAGCAAATAAAAGTGAAAACACATCTAAAACTTAATCTACCAAGGCATAGCCTTTGTTCAAAATGGTTTTGCTCACCAGTTACACTTGGTCCAGCATAGCTGACTATCTCTCAGTCAGGACCCTCCACAGAACTAGGAGATGCTGGTTTCCCTTCTCATCTTACATGAAAGATAATTCAAGGGTTCACCACCCCACTCTGTTTAGTGCAATAAACCTTTGAAAAGCATCTCTCATAAAGTTAATTGACTTTGCAGCAAGAAGCAAGACGACTTCCTCAAGGTGCTGGCTCCATCCTCTGATGATAACCGAGTCATCACCTCCTCCCCTGTTAGTCTGATGGCTGGGTTTACCTTTTATGGTAAATGTACCTTCATTGTCTCTGCCTGACAACAGTGCTGGCTACATAAGCAAATACACAATTCTTTATGATCCAGACATGCCAATACCCCAACCATCTTGTGAACTTTGATGGCTCTGTTTACTGCACATATAAATTTCTACTTTGTTCAATACAGACTTTAAAACATGCTATCAGATTACATCCATAACGCCACATACAGCAGTGTGATATATATTCCACAAAGATATGACTGACAAGTGTGTTATTAGTTTTCAGATGATACCTCACGCAGCATAGTTTGCACAACTATCATTGCAGAAGTGTGCAGGGTCTGAATACAGGGGACTCTAGGATCATAATTAGGTGCCTAACCTGTTTAGTGACAAAGAGTCCACTGATGCATGCAGTGAAATTATCCGACGAAGTGGGTACTAGCCCACTTATGCTTCAATACTTTGGTTAGTCTTTAAGGTGCCACAGGACTCTTTGTCACTTCTGCAATTCCAGACTGTGACGGGGCAGACCCACACTGGGATAGAGGGAGTTAACCACTCCCTCTTAGCAGAGGAAGCCCCGCCCCAGAAGTCCTACTGGGCATGATCACTCTGTCAGAGCAATATAAAAGTCTGCCAGATTGCTCAGTCTGAGCTGGCTGCCGGAGAGGAAGGACACTCTGCAGAGGCTCCAGCCCCCGACCAGGTACAGCCTTTACCAGGGAGAGCTGAAGATCTGGGAGCGCGGATCAGAGGCCAGCGGTGAAGGAGACACCAGCAAGCGGTGGCGGCTGCTGAGGATCCCAGAGACTCTGGAGTTACCGGAGCTACAGAGGATTGGTGGGAAGTAACCCAGGGAAGGGAAGGTCAGCGTGTTGCGGTTTGGATCCCCACTGACCCCAGACGTGAGTACGCCACCTGGAAGGGCCCTGGGTCGGAGCCCGGTGAAAGTGGGAGGGCCCGGGCTCCCCCACCAGGGGTCGTTAACCCCCGCCCTTTCTTTCTGTGACTCAACTTATTTTCCAAGTCCCTGGCCATTGGGCCACACTGCTGCAGAGGCGACGTGTGTAGTGACTTTGGCTGGTAAGCCACACGCTCCCATCAGGGAAGGAGTGAGTGAGAGACTCTGGCCATTGGGCCGCACTGCCGTAGAGACTTTGCACCAAGACTCGGGCCATTGGGCCACACTGCCATAGAGGCTGTTTATCTATAGACTCTGGCCGTCGGGCCACGCAGTTATAGAGGGAGCACTTAGGGACTGTGACCATTGGGCCACACTGCCAGAGAGGCTGAAGTCAAAGGGACTTTGGGCTGCGCTTTCCCACAAGTAGGTAGGGTTATAAGGACGCCGGCCCCCAGACTCCGAGAACGGGACATCAAAGGGGTAGTAGGACAGGTAGAGGTGTAGAAGAGGTGGGGACCCCTTGCCCCCCTTTGGTCCCAAAAGGGGCCGACGAGGTACAATCCCTGCCACACAGACTAACATGGCTACCTATCTGTTTAGGTGCTTTTGACAACCCCACTAAGCACTTATCTGCATATTTAGGTGACTAAATACTTTTGACAACCTGGCCCCATGTCCTTCAAGTGTTTTGAATGAGCAGATCTCATCTCCTCCAACTTGGCTCTTTATTCATGGATTAGGAGAGGAAAATCAGCTTTCCTGCTTCTTGAACTCTTTACAAGAAAATATTCGCTCTGCATCAGCTTCTCTGCGACACAGAAACTGAAAACACATTTGGAAAATTCAAATACCAGAATTCACTCCATTGTGATGAATGACAACAGGAGAGAGACTTAATGAGTCACATGACATTGTGACATATTTATAAAGCCTGAGTCGCCCAAATCAGGGAAGATGTTTTCTCCCTGATTCTCTATATAATTAAAAAGACAGAATCCTCTAACTCATTAAAATTGGAGGAAAGCTCACAGATGCAGCATTGTTTTATTTCAGTGATTTTAATAGACTATGGCTAGTTTAGGCTTTGATGTAGAGGTTGTCAGAATTTCTAATTTGATTTTTTGAACATTTTCTAGAGAATGTATTTTAAATCACATTTTTAAAATGTAATTTCATTTTTTTAAAACCCTCATCTTTTCACCGCTGCACACCATGCTTGGAGCAGCCTCCTGCTTCAGTTACTGCTGAGCTGCCTTCAGCTGGATGAGGCACCTTTGCTCCAAGGACGGTGAGATAAACCCCGGTCTAGTAACTATGCCCTATGTTCCATACAACTCAGCCGAAAGGGTGGGGCTGTAGAGAACCAGGGTGATGCCAACACAAGTAGACTGGGCCTGTCCCACTAGGGCTAAAGCTGCACTAAGTGAACACCTCTGTCAGCATGCGCCAGGTTACTGTGCTGCACATCTCTGCAGAGGCAGAATAAGCTTTTTCGGAGCCCTGGGCCAGAGCAAGTGGGCACCCCCTCCGGTACCCCTGAGCTCCTGCCGGGGAAATGCAGTCGGGGTACAGGAGCTTTCCCCACCTACCCCTCCTGCTTGGTAACAGGATCAGGGCACGAGGGTGCCCATTTTTCCAGGGCCCCAGGCACGGGTCCTTTTGGCCCAGTGGCTAATCTGCTACTAGCCCCCGGGGATGCAAAAAGAGGAAGCCATTCAGCCCTACAACAGCAATGCAGACCCATGCGTTAGCCCTCCCCATTCCAGCAGAAAAGTCTTGGGGTCTGTCCCCTCCTGAAGACTTCAGAAGGCTCACAAGAAGTTTGTGACCGGGAGGAGACACCATTCTCCTCCTGCTCAAGCTGCTCATGTCCCGGGCGGGACGTGTCATATTAGACCAGGGCTCTGTGCCTGCTGCTGGTTTGTTTCCAGGTGCAGCACATAGGCAAAGCTTAGGGGGCTGCGACCAAAGAGACTACAGATGAGACCTCTGACCTCTACGCTGGGGTAGATGGGATCTGCTGGACTGTCCCACTTGTTGGTCCTGGGACGCGCACCATGCCCAGCACTAATGGCAGAGCGCTCTCAACTCTGGACACTGCTACCCCCAGGACATGAAGTTTGGCACCCTTAAAGGCACAACATAAGGCTTCTCTCTGGTATGCAGGAGATGCCGGGCTGGGCTGGACCAGCGGCTCACGTCATCCAGCGTGCTGTCCCAAGAGCAGCCAGCATCACAGTGGAAGGAGCCCTGAGCAAGTAGTGACAGGATAACCTGCCGCAGGGAAGTTCCTCCTGACCCCAGTCGTTCCAGGTTAAATCACACCCTGAAGCAGGCGGGTTTATCTCCCTGCCAAAGCTCCTGCTGCTCTAATATTTACTAGTCTGATCTGACTGCTCCTGGGCCAGACCCTCACTCGAGCAGCACTTCACCAGTACACACCTCTCCACAGGTTTCCTTCTCTCTCTGCTAGAAGCTCTTACTAAAGGATGGCTTTGAGGCAGGAGCTGCCTGCTTTGAAGTTTCTTTGCTCTCCCAGGGTGCTGCACTAGCCAGATGGGCAGAGCACCTCCCCTAAACCCAGCAGTGAGGGCTGGCAATCAAACAACGCGCCAGCTGGGTTTCCAGCAACTCACGTAGCTACAGGTTTTTCTCTGAGATACTTAGTGGGAAAACAGCTCCTTTTGCATTTCCTCACTCTACCCTCACTCTCCCACACAGGCTTTACTGGAGTCCTGATGTCTCAGCAGCAGGAAAGCACACCACCAGAGGAAGGGAGAATACCAAGTCACCAGAAGGGACAACTAAAGAGGTAAAAAAGGTACCAACAAACATTTCCCTCCCTTTCTCCCTGTATCTGAGGCTCTCTCTGTTTAAAACCCACTGTCGGGGGGTGGAGGGGTGGGAGCGGGGGAGTAATCACACCGTTGTGCTCAGTTGCTGCCTTTTGTCCGTGACTATTGGCACTTTTTAATATTTTTGACCACCTCACCTTGTTGGTGCAGGCAACAGAATAAACCCATTCACAGAGATTCTCTTACACTGGTGTAAAGGGTCTGACTCAGCCAGTACTCCATGGCACAGCCAGGATATTCATTAGTACGGAGGGGAGGGGAGGATGCTGCACAAGGCAGAAAAGTATCTAGAGCACCAGTAGCCAAAATTGCTTTTCACATCTTAAGCCCTCTTTCTGCAGACAATCACACTTTGATCCTCGATGCTGGCTGGTCTCTCTCACGCCACTACCTGGCAGGCTCTTTGATCCTACACACACTCTTATGGGTAAAAAACTTTAAATACTGGAGTGTAGTGGGGTGGCTGCCCCACTCCTGCTAAAAGGGGCTTAAAACAGCCCAGGAAAGGGTTGTGGCTGGGAGCAAGCAAGCTCCAGCCTGATTTGGAAGGCAGCCACAGCTGTGGCTCCATCAGTTAGGGCCCAGCTGGCCCTGATAAAAAGGCCCAGAGTTTGGTGGAGAGACAGTCTCCTCTAGCTGTAGAGGTAGACAGGCCTGGCTGCTGGGAGCTTAACAGAGTACCTAGAGGGAAGCAGGGATGGGGCAAGGCAGAAGAAGCTGGGGAAGCTCCAGCCTAGAAACCCACAGCCTGCAGGGCCTAGGAGATGGTCCAACCAGGGGTACTGAGGTTGCAGGGGGCAGCCCATGGGTAATAGTGGAGGCAACAGGCCAACCCTCCTAGCCAGTGATGAATGGCAATGATACTGCAGTCTGCCTCAGAGAACGGGGGCAAGTGATGACTGACAGTTGCCTAGACTGAGGTGAGGTGGGGGTTCCCCAGGGAGGGGAGACCCAGAGTGAGACTGTGGGGGTACTGCAGCAGTCCAGGGAAGAGGGCACCAGGGAGGGACACGGGGCCAGTAGCAAGCAGGACTACAGCCTGCAGAGGGCGCTCCGGACGCTGGAAGAGCTAATTCCTGCACAGACCAGCGGGAGGCGCCGCAGGGGTAAGTCGCTGCTCTGCTACATGGAGTAATGGGATGACATGAAGAAACAGAAAAGTTCAGCGGAATATCTCACTTCTAGCCAGGGAGGTGGACCGGGGCATGGCTTCCTAACGGAAGTAGTGAAAGCTCCATCGCTAGGTATATTGAAACCAGAGTGGACAAAACACCAGTAAGCGTGCAATAGAGAGCAATCCACTAGGGCAGGGAGAGGGATGAGACAGCCTCTGCTGAACACAGCCCGGAGCCCAGAGCACGTCAGCTTTCAGTCAGCAGCCAGGACAGCTTGCTACAGCAGGAATACACCAGTCACAGAGCTCCATAAGCAGCCAGCAATCTCGGCACGTAGAAAAGTTAAGTGGGAACATTTAAAACATGCCTAAGTGACTTAGGAACCTAAGTTGAGCCCTAAGGGCCCCTAAGTCACTTATGTACTTTCAAAACTTTTAGCCGGGGCCAATTGGAGCTTTGGATGCTCCGTGCTTTTGAAAATTAGGGACTTAGTCAACACTTTTAAAGTTTCAAGGTCCACAATTTGGAGCTCAGATCCATATTGAGGCACCAAAACAGAAGAGGCCTAACTTTCAACGGTGCTGAGCACCTGTAGCTCCCACTGATTGCCATGGGATTTTAGGGGACTCTGAAAATCAAGTCACTGATCTAAGTTCTGAAACACAGATTTAGGAGCCAAACTCTAAAAATGCAGGTTTGAAAATGTTGTCTTTAGTGATTAGCATGGTATTGTTTACAACTGAGTGTTGAATACGAATAAAGCAATGTGAATGTACACTGAAATGGAATTAAGGATGCACGTTCACTTATTCAAGTGAAAAGTGTATTTACTCAGTTTAGCTCCTACAGCTCCTCCTGATCCCAAACCCAACATACTGTTTCCACCTCCCATCCCAGAGTTAGCTACATTTCCACAGTGGATGACAATCTCTGAACACTGCAGATCAGTGCCATAAGAAACAGCACATTTATCTACCTAAAGGGACATTTTGTTATGGGACAGGAGGTCAAATTTATGGCCTCTATGGCTTAGCTATGCACCTCTTCAAAAAGAAGTCGCCTTCCTAAAGACCTAGTAAGATAAATGATATTTAGTGCTAGTCAAGGAACATTGCTTAATTCTCATTATTTGTAGGGTTTCTCCAGAAGACATGGTTTTTGAGACTCTCCTAACAGATTCTCTCTGAAAAGGGTCAGATGGACATAATGCTTAGCGGAAGCTCAGAATGTCCCAGAGAAACATCACTAGAAAAGTTACGCCACGTGGTGGCATCAACCGCAAACGCTTCTACAAATGGAGACGGTTTGCATAATTGGCAATGCAGTGATTAGAGGCATCAAATTATTTTCTCTAGCATACAACAAATAACTTTAATGGTAGAGATAATGTCAAGCAGAATTACACTGGATTTTAAACAGCACTGATAGTCAGTGTTAAGCAGACATATAATTAGCACCGTGGCAGCTTGATAATATTAATAACGTGGCTAATTGTACCAATATAAATAGTGAGATTAATTGTCACAAAATATCAGTATCAGCTTTTCAAAGCCATCCCATAAACCCTGCCACTTGTTGTTGGCAGTGCTGGCATCAGTGTTGGTGAAAGAAAACAGCAAAATACCCTCCAGTATACACCCCTGGCTTAGGCTGTTGTCTTGCTCTGCTGGCCTTGTCAGCAGTGACTGCAACCAGGCGGTGAATCGCCAGCGGTGCACCATCTAAGCGCTCTTAGCCAGAAAACCCCCTCCAGCTAACTCAGCCCCCGATGCTGCTGCTTCGCACTCAATGATTTATTAATGCAGCTCTAAGCGAATGGGGGGCCTGGCTGTATTTGGGCTTTCTCTCCCCAGACTCCGGCACGGCCGCTCTGTTAATCTGGGAAGCTGTAATGAAGTAGATAATGACATGATGTGTTCTGAAACTAATGCACAATAGCGCTCTGCCTGGAGCTTGCACACAACGCCAGGGAGGTCACTTTGTAACAGGAGTCAGAGGAACTGATTTATTCATTGCCAAGGAACTTTCCGGTTCCTATTTAAGGGCTGCAGTGGGCCCAACCTCTCCCGGACCGCCCCCAGACACAGTCACCCAAGCGTGGACATGTCTAAACTGAGCTATATAGTGATGTTAGCTCAACAAGTGCCCAGGCAAAACCATGGAGGACATCCATCCCTCTCCTCGTCTCACAGCAAGGAGGCGCCACTCCAGGCAGGAGACAGCGTGGGCTGAGCCATGGCTCCAGAACACTGAGCGGGGGTGAATGCTGAGCTCCGTCAAAGCAGGCGTCTGAATACCAGGGGAGGGGGAGGGGCATTATGGGGAAATGGAAGCCACTTTGCTTAGTCCAACCTTGTGAAAGTTCACAAGATGAGAAGCAATGGGTTTCCCCCAATAGACACACACACACCTGTATCTTTTCAACACTCGGCCGGTGGCAGCTTCATGCTGGGGGCAACCATTTTGCTGAAGAGCCATGCCATGTGTGTGGTGCTAGACCAGTGCGAGTTCCTTGGAAAGAGGCGGGGGGCTTCAATGGCTTTCAGTGGGATTTGGGCTAGTAAGTCACTTTCGCTCTCTCACACTCAGCCAGTTTCCAGCCTGCATTGGACCCAATCCTGACTGCCCCTCTGCAGGAGCAACAGATGTGGGGCTAGGAGAAGGAATTTCTTTCCCAACCCATGTGCACAGAAGCCCAGTAGAATAGAGAGCCAGCATTCCCTGGAGCACTAAGACTGGAGCCTCACTTGTGTGCCAAGACGGCTGCTTGGGTGAAGGCTGTAAGTCAAGGCTGCCCCTCCCCTGTGAGCTTGTTGGCGTGTTTGGTAACAGTCTAACAGGAGCACCTGTCCCACCTTTCCAAGGCAGCAGCCTGGGCAGTGGTGTGTCGCCATCCTGCGCAGGGCACCGTATCTGAGGGCACCTCTGCCCAGCTTCCCCTGCCAATCTGAGGCCACCAGGTGGTAACTGGCCCCACATGCCAGCTAACTATGGAAAACACTGTTGGAATATGAAAGACTCCCATGGCCATTCCTGCCCTCCATTTCCCCCGCCATACGGAACCAAAAGGGCAGCAACTGCCCACAGCTGAGCTCATCTTCTGCAAGATGGCAGACTCCAGCCCTAAACTGGGAGGAGTGGTAGATACGCTGGAGAGTAGGGACAGGATACAGAGGGACCTAGACAAATTAGAGGATTGGGCAAAAGAAATCTAATGAGGTTCAACAAAAACAAGTGCAGAGTCCTGCACTTAGGATGGAAGAATCCCATGCACTGCTACAGACTAGGGACTGAATGGCTAAACAGCAATTCTGCAGAAAAGGACCTAGGCGTTACAGTGAACGAGAAGCTGGACATGAGTCAACAGTGTGCCCTTGTTGCCAAGAAAGCTAACGAAAGCTAAGCATTTTGGGCTGTATATGTAGGGGCATTGCCAGCAGACCAAGGGACATGATCATTTCCCTCTATTTGACATTGGTGAGGCCTCATCTGGAGCACTATGTCCAGTTTTGGGGCCACACTATAAGAAAGATGTGGAAAAATTGGAAAGAGTCCAGAGGAGGGCAACAAAAATGATTAGGAGGGCTGGAGCACGAGGAGAGACTGAGGGAACGGGGATTGTTTAGTCTACAAAAGAGAAGTCTCAGGTGGGATTTGATAGCTGCATTCAGTTACCTGAAAGGGGGTTCCAAAGAGGATGGATCTAGTAGTAGCAGATGACAGAACAAGGAGTAATGGTCTCAAGTTGCAGAGGAGGTGGTTTAGGTTGAATATTAGGAAAAACCTTTTCACTCAGAGGGTGGTGAAGCGTTGGAATGGGTTACCTAGAGAGGTGGTGGAATCTCCTACCTTAGAGGTTTTTAAGGTCAGGCTTGACAAAGCCCTGGCTGAGATGATTTAGTTGATGTTGGTCCTGCTTTGAGCAGGGGGTGGACTAGATGACCTCCTGAGGTCCCTTCCAACCCTGATATTCTATGATTCTAACATAGAAACAAAAGGGCTTTTAAGAGAATGTGTTTTCATTCTGTGGTCAAGGTAATGATGAGCATGTTGCACCCTGGGATGCTCTGCACTGTGGGGCTGTGGAGAATGGGGGTGGTTTCATTTCAGGACAGAAAGGGCATTCACATTCCAATTAATTAGCCAGTATGATGTTCCCTTAAGGCCCAGTCCCACTGTACTCACTAGTTTCTCTTCCACTGACGAGAACAGGAGATTCGACAGCCAGGATTAGGTCCCATGGTCCTGAATCACCCTCTCTGACCTCAGTCTGACGCTAGTGTGATATCACTGAGTTACTCTCCATTTACACCAGTAGGAAGGAGAGAAGAATCAGGCCCTGGATTCACACCGCCGTAGAGTCCATGAGGTAAGCTGGGCTCCGGATTGCTTTATGGGCCATTTGAACATGAAAGGCTGAGAGAAAAGAGCTCGACTGAAGCAGAAAACAACTGCAGTAAGAGGCTTGAGGGGGAATAGAGTGGAGTGCTGCAAACACAGCTAATGATTAAGCACATGCTTGAACACCCTGAAGATGGCTGGGATATTCTTGGATCCTCTGACTGTATTCAGCCCTTGCAGTCTTGTTTGCTTTAGATTTAAATCGCTCTATTGAGTAGCTTATTTGAAGGAAATAAAGCCAAGTGCTTTTCCTTTTGATAACCTGAAGACATGAAAAGAGACTTGTTTTGAGTGGTTACCAGAAAACGCTTTTGCCTATTAAGTTCTCTAAATGCCACCTGGTTTTTGATCTGAAAACAGCGAATGCTTCTTTATCAAACTCTGCCCTCTGCTCTGCACCTAAGGGGAGAAAGCCAGTGATCAGAAAACCCATTTGCTCCAATGAAAAGACACATTCAAACGGGGGGGGAGGGGGAGTTTTGCTCCCAGTTCACAGCAGCTGAAAGGGACCCTGAGGCGGCTTTCGAAATCTGGATTCTAGTTAGCACTGCGCAAAGTAAGACTATGACAAATGGGGACGATTAAACATAAAATACACTCCTGCCCGTTGGGAGGCCAACCTCTCATGAGCAGGTCTCTCTTACAGTGAGGCTGCCATGTTAAAGCAAAGGACTGATTTGTCATTCCACTGCAGACCAGAGTGGCACGCTCGGTCTCAAAGCAGGCTTGTCCAGTGACCGAGCTTGAACTGGAAATACTCTTGCCAATGCGGAGTTCAGTCACACCTCATTTTGGCACCAATACCCATTGCCCATCATGCTGGGAAACAGCAGCACAGGGACACATCATTCTAGCAGGTCACAGCACCGTGCAGCGTCACACAGAGACGGTGCAGAAGGTAACACATGCATCTACCTGTCAGATGTGCTGAATGTAGAGTGCTGAATGTGAATCAGGAGTGCACAGGAGGAAAATTGAGCCTCACACCTAAGATGGCAGGCTTGGCAAATACACAATGGCTCCGTTGTATTATTACATGAACCTTGTGAGTATAGCAGCTTTCCCTCTACGAAAATCTTTGATTGCACAGCCAACGAAATACAGAGGCGATTAGGAAGTAGATAACTGGTATATCTCCAGAGCAGGGTGCATGGTACGATAAGGGCCTCCATGTAGCTGGGGACAGTCCAACTTCACAGCCTCATGGGCCTGGGTTTAATATGGGCTGAGGATGAACAAAAGCATGATCCTTTCCCACTCCTCTGAAAAAGACACAATCTTTTGGAAACGCAGCCAGAGCACCTCTGAGGCAAGGAGCTTACTTGCTAAAAATGGAAGCCGCACAGGCCAACAAGCAGAGGGAGTATAACTCTGTCTACACTGTAGGTTGGATTTCAGAGCGAGGAATCTTGTCCTAGATCACTGAGAGGTAGGGTGCTACGCACTTGCAAAGACAAGCCAGAGAACAAACTCGAGCAAGCTGTGGCCTTGCTGGATATTGACACATGGAGAGCAGGGGCTGGGTTCCTGAGAAGCACCTGCCACACGTCCTGAGGCTTGCTGTCAAAAATCACAGTTCTCCTACACGTAAAGCTTACTGCATGAGCTAATCCGGACTCACCCAGACTGAACTCGGGTGGGGTGAAAGATGATACACTTTCATTTATTGTTTGGCATTCATGTGCAAACGGCCTTGAAGTGACTTACATACCTGCATATTTAAAAGCAGAATCAAACAGGCAACTGACCCACCTAAAAATGATTTCCACTGAGAGCTCATTTCACATGGGGTTTGCTCAGGTTCTGTCCTTCTCTTGTGATGCCTCCTGGGTATTTTTGACCATATGATGCTCTCTCTGGGGCCATAGCAAGAATTTACATACTAATCAGGCAGCTACAGCACCTGGGTACAACAAGGGAAACTGAGGCCACAGGCAAAGCCTGAATAACGGCTTCATTTTTCCTTCCCTTTCACATCCAGTTCATTCCATTCAATAATGCTTTGCTGGCAGGACAGTTTGCAAGTCTTGCCAAAGGAAACCGAATTCTTGCGTTTCTCTCATAAGCAGATAAAACACACCAAGCATCTGCCCAGGACACAGCTGATTTTGGCTACCCATGTTGCTTATGCTGAGCCACAGTGAGATAGTTAAAAACAGAGACAGATCTAGAGATACATACATACATATAGGCATGAACTCAGCCCTGCAGTAACTGCATTGACTTCAGTGGATTTCACCAAGGAAAGATTTAGCTCATTGGGCTGATTTGATCAAAAGGAACTTCCCCTTTCTCTCCCCACCCAGTCACTATTTTTGCACTAGAAATGAACAAACAACAAAAGCCTAGAAATTAAGCAGGGTTAGATTCTGCAGTGCAGTGGTGCAAAGCCACTGAAAGCCACTGAAATTGTGCAGATTAGTGTGTATTAACTGGGGAATCACCACCGTCATCATGGCAAATTGTCATGAGACATAACCTCCTCGCAAATTGAGTGGCACGTGGATTGATCTCTATTTAGATCCATGAATTGGAGAATGGTTAAGCATAAAGAGGAAACAGAGACAGGGTGTTTGTGGCAAGCGGAAGAGCAAGAGTAGTGGAATCCAAAATAAACACAAACTCAATCCAAAGCTTTGGTGCTGCTGCTGGTGTTACATAACACATTCGCTGCAGCTCGTCTGAATAGGTTTTTAAACTGTGCATGATAAAAGCATTATGAAAAGTACTTTGTACAAAAAGGCGCCACTTTGCAAACCACAAAATCTCTGCCACTTTGGAATTAAAACCAGCAGAAATTCATTTGCAGAAAGAAGACTATAAAAGAATAAGTAATAAAACAGTGCCAATGGATTCATCACCCACAATCCAGAAGCTACCTCCCTATTCTCTCCTTCATTTTAGTCATGGCTAGAGCCTCAGAGATTCTGCTGTACTAATCAAAACTACTTTCTACTGCATTTTATGGAGCATTAGTTCTCTTTACTAATTGCACATTGGCAATTCACTGCTTACCAGTATTGCCAACTCCAAGCACTCAAAAACCAGTCAGATCCCTCCAAAGTCCAGAGATCTTTTTAAAAAATAATACAGGTAGGGGTTTTTTAATTTGCTTTCTGGCTTCTGAGCCTTTGGGGTCAAATTTTCAAGGTTTTTTCTGCAACCATAAGGGCTAGAAACTTGAATTAATAAAAGCAAGCTGAGAAGATTCTCATGTAACCCCTTACTCCAAGAGCTGGGCCTCTAAAAACAACATTGGATATTGTGAAAGCTGGCAACACCACCTCGCCATCCATGAGCAGATCAACATTTGTCAAAGCTAGCAGTTCCCACAGGATCCCATATCACCACAGGAGAGCACCAATCAGATAGGTGTTTGCAGAAGGTCTACTCTGCTGCAGTCACGTGGCTAATGTCTCTCTCCCCATATGGATGAGCTACAAGAAGCAGTGTGCAGGTAGTCAGGGAGTGTTGTGACAGCACTGCTGAGCCCACGGGGCCTTTGTTAGTAGTGCTGGGAATCACGGCCTGCAGCACAGGCAACCTAATGAGCTCAGATGGCCTGACCTAGGCTGCCTGATTGGCTATGCCACCTTTTGGTTTGAAGAGTCAGCAGACTGGCTCTTAAGCCCAGCAGCAGTTCCTTGGCTACTCAAAAGCATTTTCTCATGGCTGTGATAGCTCCTATCTTGGACCCAGCCATGCCTCACTCCAGGTAACCCAACTCTGACCTGCTGGCTCCAATTCCCAACTCCTTCACCAACCAGTAGGCAAGACTTCCCACATCCTGGTCACTGACAAGTCAGATGCAGGTGGCCTTTCATCATCAGAGTAGCTGTAATGGCAGAGCACTTGCAACACCTTTTTAGGCACTATGCTTAACATAGGTCACAGGAAGCGCAACTGAGCTCACAGCGTAGGACATCTGCTACATGGTCTTATCGTCCATTGAGCTATATGCAGAACTCCCCATTGATATCAACGGGAAAACACCACACCAGCTAATAGCAGCCTTTACTAGAGCAGGCTGTGATACCAACCTTGGGCATGTGACTGCAGGAAGTTCTCTGAACGATTTTGCAGCCCTCCTCTATGGGTGGGAGGCCCTAAATTAAAGGTGATCTGCCTGACACAAAGGTGACAAAATGATTGAATGCTCCACCCCACATCCAGATCCTCAAAGATATTTAAACAGGTTGGAGGACATGGGTCATACCTATTGACCACAAACACAGCTCCTGCAAGGAGCAGAGTATTCTCAGTTCCTACTGACTTCAACAGTGTCTCGCAGGATTAGGCCATTAAACTCTCCTGCTGGAAGCTTTGCGACTCATCCGCACTCTGAGTGCATCCAAATTGAAAACAGAGGCACAGGCACTCCAGTGGCTCTGTGCTCCTGCGTGGCAGAGAGAATTCTGTTGAAGTCTTTGTCATGCACTAGAACAGGGAATCCACCTAATAGAAAGTGACTTGGCCTACACTGAAATGCATCTCACATCTTTGGTTTACAGCTTTATATATATATAAATAAACTAATGCAAACCCAAGAGCAATCAACCCAATTGTATGGAGTGCCAAGGGAGCTGCATGTCTCCCTCGGTACCAGAAAAAATAAATATGTAAATCACACTCATCCCGGCGAAGACAGTAACAATGCAATCCACTATTTTTATTGCCTAGCGAGTCGCTGGCTTGTCAGGACAATCCTTTTCCAGCATTGGTTGGGCTCCCATCATTTAAATGAAAAACAGGCCTTGGTGGAAATTAATACAAAAGGAAAGAAAGCAATTGTGCCTTTCATTGTTTTTACTGAACTGACACGTAAGCGGCATTTCATGTTCTTCAAATCGCAGCTCAGCTACTTGGAGAGGGGAAAGAACACTTACTTAGCTTGCTGCTATATTTATGTTCACATGTTTATCTGAAATTTGGCAGTTGCTGTACGTAGACCCTACTGCAAGCTAGTAAATTCAAAGTGCTTTTCATGCCTAATGAGGAGTGCAGAGAACCCATGGCATTGTGGGCAACACTTTTTTTCTTGGGATGGGTGGGGAGGGGGGCTTCAATGGTCAGATAAACTGATGTTCGCTGTTTTGCTTTTAGGTTCAAATGCCATATATCTGGGGGCCTCTATCAACCACTTTCTGCCATAACATATGCAACATTTTCAAGATCACCCACTGGTTCTGGTGCTGTAATTTCTGGGTTCCCAATGTGAGCGACCTTCGGCCTAGTTTTCAAAGTCACTGACTTCAGTTGGGCCATGGGCTCCCAGCACCTTGGACAACCGGAGCCTAGTGCCTCAATTTGGATACACAAAATGAGTGGCCTGCGTGTCTGACCTTCTTGGGGTGACAAGGAAACTTGGTCCGGCAACACAGCAAGCTGTTCACACTCTCTTGGTACAAGGCTTTGGATCCAAACTCCAGTTTTCCTTCAGATTGAAAATCTAACTCTCCAAAGCAACTTTTTTTTAAAATGAGACGTCTGACTTGAGATGCACTGCAATCTGCAGGCACATCTCAACTGCTAAACAGATAAATATCTAACTACAACTCAAACATCCAGCTAGGAATAGATTTATTTAGAGACTGTTACATTTGGCATTATTTACAGACAGCTTTTCTCTCAGTCGGGTAACAGCTCTGAAATTCCTGGATTTTAGGAAGTTCTGACAAGTGTTTTTCTTTTTATACTATGTTTATGTTCCAGGTAAGAGCTGGCCTTGGTGAAAGATACTCTAGACCTGAAAGTGAAACAAGTTTTGGGCTTTATCCCTTAACTGCTCCCTGTAATCATGGGACAACGCGTTACTGTTAAGCACAATTGCACAAACATTCCCATGCTAAAAGTGTATCTTTTACCAACCTTTGGGCTTGTCTTTATTGCAGTGTTAAATCAAGGTAAAAACTGAGTGTTGCCCCTAACCTGACTCCGATCCACATACAAAAATCTCCAGTGTGCATTCAGTGGTGCTTTCAACTGGAGCTAGCTGGGCTGGCAGGGGAGATGGTGAGTGCGTGAGTTGAAGCTTGAGTGCTGCTGATGCTCAAGCTAGTAATGCCACCACGGGCTACAGCTGAGTTAGCACAACTTCAACTGCTAATCCAATCATCTGTGTAGCCTCAGTGCTCTTTAGTAACAGGAGTTGGCTATCTAGCTGCAGCGAAGAAAACCCCATTTCACAGTGAGCACTACACTAACTTCAGTTTACTTCACTGCTCACAGCCTTCAGGAATGCAAAATAAAAAGTATGTTAAAGTAAAGCTAATGTTGCAGTGAATAGCAGCCCAAAGACTCCAGTGTTGGTGTAATATACTAAGACTTATGTCAGGTATTTGACTGGTACCACAGGGCTTTTGGTTGAAAAACCAGAATGATACACAATCAACACAGCACACATTAAATGTATTAAAAAACTGACAGATAGGTCTCCAAATGTAACTGTAAATGCAGAATCAACATTGAGCAGGTGAGTTACTCGAGGATCTTGCAGGGGTCAGTTCTTGGCCCTGCACTATTCAATGTTTTAATCTATAACCTAGAAGAAAACATCAAATCTTCACTGCTGACGTTTGCAGGTGACATAAAAGATTGGGATCGTGGTAAACAGCGACTAGGACAGGTCACTGACACAGAGGGATCAGGACTGTGTGGCAAGTTGGGTGCAGGGAAACAATACATGTTTTAATACAGTCAAATGTAAATGGGTACATCTAACAACAATGAATGCTGCTCATACTTACAGAATGGGGGAGACTATCCTGGGAAGGAGTGAATCTAGGATTTGGGGCTTAAGGTGGATAATCTGCTGAACATGAGCTCCCAATGCAACACTGTGGCCAAAAAGCTTAATGTGATCCTTGAATGTACAAAACAAGGGAATCCTGAGCAGGAGTAAAACTTATGTTACCTCTGCAATGTAAAACCACTACTGGAATACTGTGTCCAGTTCTAGGGTCTCCATTTCAAGGAGGATGTTTGAAAAATTGGAGGAGGTTCAGAAAAGAGCCATGAGAATACTGAAAAGATTGAAAAACATGACTTATAGCGAGAGACTCAAGGAGCTCAATCTGTTTAGTTTACAAAGAGAGCACAGTGACTTGATCATAGTTTGTAAGTACTTATGTGCAGAATAGAAATTTGATAATTGGCTCAAAGATTTAACAAAAATCCAGTGGTTGGGAGTTGAAGTTGGCATATTTAAGAAATAAGGTGCAAAATGTTTAACTGTGAGAGCAATTAACCAAAGGAACCACTTACCCAGGGCTGTGGTAGAGGCTCGATCATCAGAAAATTTTAAGTCAAGAGAAAATGTTTTTCTAAAAGATCTGCTCTAGCTGAAACAGGAATTAATTCAGGGGATGGGCGGGGGAAGTGACCAACGGCCTGTGTTGTAGAGGAGACTAGATAATCGCAACGGTCCCTTCTGGCCTTAGAATCTATGACTCTGGTCTCCGGCTGCCATCCCTTCTCCCGCGCTCTCACTTCAGCCTCCCTGGGGACTGTCTTATCTTTGCTTTGGTAATTGCTACTCAAGAATATCAGTGTTGCACGGTTATTTTTCTCCCTCTCTGCTTTCTCAGTTCAAGCCTTGAAATGAATCCCTAGCATCTCTCTTTGGGTTTTTTAACACTGCTGCTAGTCAGAAACATCCATTTCCTTCCAGGCTGAACCCTTAGAGACAGAGCTGTGTGTTCATTTCTAGGCTGCCCATATTTAGTCCATTTTATATCTTTTAGATTGACTTAAAGTTACTGCCAGGATCTAACAGTGGATGGGGCTGCCAGGTCCTGGTAACCAACATGTTTCTTCCTCATTCTTCTTCACATTTGTTCTCTCTACCCCAGCTGAATGAATTCTGGAAGGACTTTTTGCTTCTCCTAATGCTCAGTGTTCTGTGTCCCATGGCATAGTCACCCACTGGGTCTCTGAGTGCACACCCCTTTGAAGGCCTAGAGGTATCACCATTCTCAGGGGGAAACCCATGATTCTCAGACTGGGCCATGGGCTATAGTTCCCTGGTACTAAGTGTGATCACCTCCACAGGCTCTGCTTGGGGTCAACCCCTCAGGGAGCTGTGAGCCGTGCTGCCCACGGACAAGATGGGCTTTGTGCAGCAGAGCGGTGTTTGTTCAGAACCAAAGCATTTCAGGGGGAAAGCTCTTACCAAAGAAATGATACATCGGCCTGTGCTCCCAATGGCTTCCGTCCCGGGTGCTTGGGGCAGCCCCACTTGTTCATGGCACTCCTGCAGGACCTGTCTGAGGGGAAGGCCCCAGAGCCCCGGCTACAGCCCAAGCCTGAATGTCTACACTGCAGTTTTACAGCCCCACAGCCTGAGCCCCATGAGCTGAGTCAGCTACCAGGGGCCAGCCCCAGGTGTATAATTGCTGTGCAGACAAACCTCTGAGTCCCTGTCACCTGTTCCACCTTGAACAGCTCTCCCCCAGCTCCCTTCCTCTTCTCCTCTGGGAGTCTTTTCACTCATTGGTGCCCTGCCTTGGTGGCAGTTGGGTATCGTTGAGTTGCGGCCCTGGAGCAGCATCTTCACTGCTAACAGCTCAGCCATTGGCTTGTAACGGCCCCTAAGGGTTTGCCAGAGGCTGCTCCTCTACAGCCATCATGTTGCCTTCCTGCTTGTGCTTCCAGCAGCCTCCTCCCCCTCCCACCACTCCCGGAGCAAGACCAACGCATTGCTCCAGGACAGGCCAATAACCCAATGCAGCTGCATAGCAGCTCTACCACTCTGTCGAACTCACATACAGCATTTATACGATTACACAGCAACTCTGTGTCCACCTCCTCCTAGGCCCCAGATTACACGCTGCAGCTGTTCCCACAAGGTTCCAGAGTGGAAGGACATTCAAGCCAACCTCCTATGTTCAAAAATCATGAGTCAGGGCCCCTCCTCCACACAAAAAATGAGATTGCTTTAAAAATGGTAAGATTTCTAAAATTCAGAAATGTTGGGTTCTCATCATCAGCCTCCTGGTTGTGGGGCCAATACGAGTCATCCTTTCCAGGTGACTTTCATATTTTTTTATGAAAGCTGAGATTCTCATGCACATGATGGGTCCTTCCACCATCCCTTGCTTGCAGTGGGTAGCGGGGTGAGTGACCTGTACTCTCCTCCCCATGGCTAGTGTCACAAGCCTAGCCGGTGCAGTGCAGAAATAGCTTCCCTGCATGGCTGAGCCAGGCCTGCAACCGTCCAGCCCAAAGGATGTAACTGGGCATAAGCAAAAGTTACAAACACCTTTTAAAACAACAGCAGTGAGGATCACCCCCTCTGCTACCAACTGGTGCCTTCCCTCGTGGCATTTCATGGCATCACCATACCCAAAGCAGAGTTCCTTGGCCACCAGCTATAGCAGTAGCAACACAGAACCATGGCTTTGATGTTGGCAGGGAAAACCCCCTTCTCCCCTCTGAAAGGATAAACCTCTGCAGTGGGTATTATTTCCAGAACATAGAAGTATCCATTCTTACCACATTGGAACCATGTGATGGATTCAGCGCCTTGTGGAGGCGCCAAAGAAAGATGCAGCACTGAGGCTGTCCATCAGCCAATTATTTCAGAAGCAGAACAGATGTGGCCTAGATAGAGAATGCGACCGACCCACTTATGATAAACAAGATGTTAAAGAAGGGTCAGTGGTGAGGGGGGTGTCTTTAGTGCAAGGAATGTAAATGATCCTTTCACAATATGAAAAAAGCATTTCATTCTCCACTCCAAAACCTGGCACAAAAATTGCATTTAATTTTCTTTTACTTAAAAAATGAAGAATAAAAGTTACTGGGACTCCAGGAAAAAAAAAAAAAAAAAAAAAAAGTGGAGAGAGGTAGGGTCCAGGAAGCACAAACCAAACATTACTACTTCGTTCTCAGCTTTCAGTTCTGAACAAAGAACAACCAAAGAGTGACCAAGACCCTAACCCAGCAAAGGGATCCACACTGGCACAAGGCCCCTGGCAGGATCAGCACCTCACACAGGACAAGGCAGTATTCATACTTCACCCAACTCAGATGGCACTTTGTATTCATCTGGAGCCCATCAGAACATTGATTGGCAAACAGCTCACTTCAAGCGTTATCCTTTTAAATAGATGCTTTTATATTTAAGGATTTGGCCAAATGTTCTAAGGAATTGCTAGCCACTTATTTTTATATGTTAAGCTTGTTCTTCCAAGTTCATTCATCTTTTAAAGGTATATAGCACTGTGTAAATTACTGGCATCAGCACTTTGGTTTTCAAACTGAATATGGAGAAATAATGGAATGCCTTTAGTTCACAGAATATATTGGACTTTTTATTTATTAAGATCCTGTATTTTATGATTAACTTACCAGATATGCCACCTGAACTGCCACCACCACTCCTTCCGGTTTTGGGATAAAGGTCTGGCATGTACCTTTTAACACCTCCTGTGCCATTTCTGTCAATGTGTACACACACAGATCCCACACAATGCTAGCATGTGCAGAGATGCCTCCAGAACGTTTGGTATTTTTCACCCAAGCAGAAATGAGTTCCGAACCTACTCTTCATTCACATCATTGACAAGAGGCAACACAGTCTGGTAGAACGGGCACAGAACTGGGCATCAACTCTAAACCCGATCTATCAGGTGTTGCTCAACTTTCAAAGCCTCAGGTCTGATTTTCAGAGGAGCTGCACATTTAGACTCAGTGGGAGTGGTCAGTGGTTTCAACACCTGTGCAAAGTAGGACCACAGTGAACTGAGCTGCCAAAATAGGTCACTTCTGAAAATGCCTGCCTCAGTTTCCCCACCTGTAAAATGGGGACAACAGTATTCACTCACCTGGCAGGGTTCTGCAAAGACTACTTAACAGCTGTTACGCTGCCTGGTGAATATTATGGAAAAGAGCACTGTATAGCAAACTTCTTCAAAGTCGAGATTCTGTCTCATTAGTATTATGGCTGATCTCACTGAACTTGAAAAGCAAGGGCCAGATTTTAGCAAGAACAAAAGGACTGAAGAGAGGAATTATGCAGTCACCTAAGGCTGACGGAACAGCTACAGATCAGAAAGGTTTTCTCTTCTCTTGGCTTCAGAATACAATAGCTATGCAAGTAAAAGTATAGGTCCTTGGGAAAGCAACAGCAGCACATGTGGGTCATTTGATAATGGAAAAAATGAAGCTGAATCTCAATCAAGTGATTATGTTTAATGCAGTGGAAAGCGCACAGAGAAGAAAGCAACAACAAAGATTATCTTTTCTTTTACATTTGCACTAGCCACTTTCCCTATCCTCACCACACACCCAACAGTGCCACAATACCTGAGCGCCTCACAGTCTTTTCCCGGATCTCTCTTCACAGCAGAATTACTGTCCCCATTTTACAGATGGGGCATGCAGAGGCTAAATGCCTTTCCCTGGGTCACACAAGCACTCTGTGGCACAGCAAGAATTGAACCTGCTTCCCCCGGATCCCCAGCTAACAGCCTACTCACCCTCTAATGCCACTGAAATACACTGGACTAGGAGAGCTTCTTGGAGGGACAACATGGGGGAAACGGTCGATATGACGCTAAAATCAGGAAGAATCCCTTCTTTGGCAGGACAGTTTGCAGGCTGAAGAAATAAGGAATGGCGTTCTCACCCTTGGAAATGCCTTTGCTAATGCTCCTTAGATTCTCCCCATACTGAGTATCAAGAACACAGAGGCCCTTTATGTAAATAGTAGGGCTGTCTATTAATTGCAGTTAACTCATGCGATTAACAACAAAAAAAATTGTGATTAAAAAGTTAACTGTGATCAATTGCAATTTTAATCGCACTGGTAAGTGTAATGTATTAACTGTTTTTGGACGTTTTTCTACATTTTCAAATATATTGATTGCAATTACAACACAGAATACAAAGTGTACAGTGCGCACTCTATATTTATTATTAATATTTGCATTGTAAAAATGTTAAAGAAATAGTACTTTTCAATTCACCTCATACAAGTACTGTAGTGCAATCTCTTTGTTGTGAAAGTGCAATTTACATATCTAGATTTTTTTTATGTTACATAACTGCACTCAAAAACAAAACAATGTAAAACTTCAGAGCCTACAAGTTCACTCAGTCCTAATTCTTGTTCAGCCAATCGCTAAGACAAACAAGTTTGTTTACATTTACAGAGATAATCCTGCCCTCTTCTTATTTACAATATCACCAGAAAGTGAGAATAGGTATTTGCATGGCATTTTTGTAGCCAGCATTGCAAAGTATTTACATGCCAGATATGCTAAACATTTGTATGCCCCTTCATGCTCCCGCCACCACTGCAGAGGACATGCTTCCATGCTGATGATGCTCATTAAAAAAATCATGTGTTAATTAAATTTGAACTCCTTGGGGGAGAATTGTATGTCTCCTGTTCTGTTTTACCCATATTCTGCCATATATTTCATGCTATAGCAGTCTCGGATGATGACCCAGCACGTTATTCATTTTAAGGACATTTTCACTGCAGATTTCACAAAACACAAAGGAGGTACCAATGTGAGATTTCTAAAGATGGGTCGAGAGCTGTAGCTAAGGTTTAAGAATCTGAAGTGCCTTCCAAAATCTGAGAAGGATGAGGTGTGGAGCATGGTTTCAGAAGTGTTAAAAGGGAACATAAGAATGGTTGTACTGGGTCAGACCAGGAGTCCATCCAGCCTACCTGTCTACCGACAGTGCGAAAACTACAAAACCCAACCGACCAAAAGCAAACTCAACCTTCTGCTGCTGACATCTGACTCAGATGATGAAAATGAGCATGCGTCGGTCCACAATGCAGAACCCATCATCAGCATGGACGCACGTCCACTGGAATGGTGGTTGAAGCATGAAGGGACATATGAATCTTTAGCGCAACTGGCACATAAATATCTTGCAACGCCAGCTGCAACAGTGCCATCAGAACATCAGTTCTCACTTTCAGGTGACATGGTAAACAAGAGGCGGGCAGATTATCTCCTGCAAATGTAAACAAACTTGTTTGTCTGAGCGATTGGCTAAACAACAAGTAGGACTGAGTGGATTTGCAGGCTCTAAAATTTTACATTGCTTTATTTTTGAATGCAGCACTTTTTCACATGATTCTACATTTGTAAATTCAACTTTCATAATAAAGAGATTGCACTATAGTGCTTGCAATGGGGGGACTGAAAAATACTATTTCTTTTGTTTTTACAGTGCAAATATTTGTAATAAAAAATAAGTATAAACTGAGCACTGTACACTTTTTATTGTGTGTTGTAATTGAAATCAACATATTTTAAAATGTAGAAAACATCAAAAATATTTAAATAAATGGTATTCTATTATTAAGAGTGCGAGTAATCGCAATTAATTTTTTTAATTGCTTGACAGCTCTATTCATTAGTTAAGACACCTGAAAAGCTTTCGAACATTATAATAAAATGCTACAAGAGTAAATGTTGCTCCTACTGCCACCCCATTTTCAGATGTCCTTCCTTTAGCCATTTAAACTCCCTGACTTTTGTCAAGTACATTATTAAACAGTTCAAAAGACTCTTTCATAATTTAGCAGTGTCACAGCACAATAATAGACAAAAAATTACATTGATCTTCCTGCACAGAGCTCCATAAAAAGGGTTACTCAGAAAACCTTTATCAGGGATTTTTTTTTCACCTTGTTTTTTGTTAAAAACTAATCTTTACTAATGGTAACTTTTAGTTCCATTTGGCACCACTAATTTATGTGTTGGTAAGCAGGGCTGCAAATACATATCTTCTCTAGAAGGTATCGTCAAAGGGTTTGGAACCAGACCAATTAGCATTTTTTTATTTTTATTTTTCCAAATGAACTGTTTAAAAATACATTAAAAACAGATATTGCAGTGCTAAATAAATATTCCAGGCACAGATATTATCAAACATATCAAGAAAGACCTCTGATTACCCAGAAAATTATCCAAGTTTAAAAAAAATTCAGCTGCGGATAACATGAGAAATAAACCATTTGGTTCCGCATGACTGGGATTTAAATGATTTCAAAAGCTGTCACTTTTATTATTCTGTATTTTCCTCACTTTTTCTGTCTTCTTTGTGCCTCAGTCTGATGCCAGCAGTGTCAGCCTCTGAGCCAATGCTGACCCCTCTGTAATGACAGTCATTATTCCAACAGGGGACAATTCTTCATTATTTCCAATTCCACGTTAGCTTCTCTGACTACTTCAAAGAATAGCCCCACTGCATCCTTTGTCTAGACCCAACCGCCACCACCACCCTGGTAAACAGGATTCTCTCCTCCTGCGTAGCTGCGCCAAACTCACTATGCATGTTCCTCACACATTCCCCATGCTTTTCTTTAATATAACTGGCACCGTAGTCTTCTGAACAGAGAGGTCCGTTTAAAGGACGAGGAAAAGAAATGTAATGGAAGAGGCCTTGGTGATTTTCAGTTTCACAGACACTCAAAATATGTATTTTTGAAAAATCTGTATTTTTTTAAAAAAGTGAGACACTTCCAGCATATTGTCTCCTGGAAATCCAAGCCCAAAAATCAGGCCACCATTGCAGAAACTGCTCAGGATTTAGAATAAGTTGTCACTGAATCACGCTTAAAACAAGTAAGTCCTTCAAAAGCCAGGAACCCCAGAGAAATTCTTCTCTTCACTTCCTGTCCCAAACTGGTGCATAATCATGCTGTGCACTGTTCAATATCTGTTACATTCCACCCCAGAGTAGGCTGCATTTTAGTAGTGGATAACATGATCACCTGAATATAATCTAATTTTGCCAGCAAGTTAAAAAAGTATGGGTTGGATGAATGGACTATAAAGTGGATAGAAAACTGGCTAGATCGTCAGGCTTAATCAGGGTAGTAATCAATGGCTCCACATCTAGTCAGCAGCTGGTATCAAGCAGAGGGCCCCAAGGGTCAGTCCGGCTATAGACTAGGGACCGAGTGGCTGAGCAGCAGTTCTGCAGAAAAGGACCTAGGGGTTACAGTGGATAAGAAGCTGAACATGAGTCAACAGTGTGCCCTTGTTGCCAAAAAGGCTAATGGCATTTTGGGCTGCATAAGTAGGGGCATTGCCAGCAGATCTAGGGACGTAGTCATTCCCCTCTGTTCAGCACTGGTGAGGCCTCATCTGGAGTACTGTGTCCAGTTTTGGGCCCCACACAATAAGAAGGATGTAGAAAAATTGGAAAGAATTCAGCAGAGGGCAACAAAAATGATTAGGGGGCTGGAACACATGACTTATGAGGAGAGGCTGAGGGAATGGGGATAGTTTAGTCTGCAGAAGAGAAGAATGAGGAGGGATTTGATAGCTGCTTTCGACTACCTGAAAGGGGGTTCCAAAGAGAATGGATCTAGACTGTTCTCAGTGGTACCAGATGACAGAACAAGGAGTAATGGTCTCAAGTTGCAGAGGGGGAGGTTCAGGTTGAATATTAAGAACAACTTTCTCACTAGAGGGGTGGTGAAGCACTGGAATGAGTTACCTAGGGAGGTGGTGGAATCTCCTTCCTTAGAAGTTTTTAAGGTCAGGCTTGACAAAGCCCTGGCTGTGATGATTTAGTTGGGGATTGGTCCTACTTTGAGCAGGGGGTTGGACTAGATGACCTTCTGAGGTCCCTTCCAACCCTGATTTTCTATGAAAACACGCTTTGATTTGGGACAGAAGTTGCTCTACGACAGCACAGGAGAGCATCCTAGATGTATAAACATGCTCCTGCTTTCTGAAGCATACTGGACATCTGGGGCAGACACCTAGTGTATGTCTACACTGCACTAAGACATTTGCTGCTGCCCTATCTCAGCTGACTTGGGCTGCCAGGCTATAAAATTGCAGTGTAGATGTTTGGCCTCAGGCTGGAGCCCAGGCTCTGACACTCTCCCCCTTCATGTAATTCTAGTCTGGGCTCCAGCAAGAGCCCAAATGTCTGTACCACAATTTTATAGCCCTGCAGCCCAAGCCAGCTGATACAGCCAGTCATGGGTGTAGTATTGTAGCGTAGACATACTCACTGTGTACTGAAAAGTTCTATGGGTCTGTCAACCACAACATTGCCCAGCAAAAGTAAACCACCAAAATGTATTTGGAAAAACACATTCTTGGGGCCAGAAGAGCAGGCATTCTCCCACATCAGTCCCTGAAGCCATGAAACAAGATCAGCAGAAAGCACACAGATTGAAAACTGCAAAAAAGGCTTTTAAAACTGCTGGGAAAGAGGACTTAAGCTTACCAAAAATAATCTCTGCCCCCGACCACACACACACAAACACTTTCTTTGGCAAATAAATGCCTAGAATTGGCAAAAGGATTTTCCCAGAAATGCTAGGGCAGAGAGCTGCCCATGGGCTAGGCTCAGGTTTCTGGGCAGTAATTGGCTCACTCTGTGACACAATTGGGGGAATATGGAATTAACTGTATGACCGTAAAGAACAGTTACAATCCAGTGGTCCAGAGGGAATCCAAAAGGTGTTTTTCTGCTGCTCTGCAAAGACAAGCTGTGGCTGATCATTAGCATGGAAGGTGGCACAAACTGCAGGTGAGAAGACTGGTCCCATGATCAGGGCTCCAGTTCAGGAATAATTTCCTGCTCTGCCAGAGACCCCGCAATGCGACCTGGGGAAGGTGACTTTGGGCATGTTCACCTCTGCAAACCCAGACATTGGTTTTCCAGTGCCTCAGTCACCTGGGGATAACAACACTTCTCTCCTCCCAGGGGTGTTGTGAGGACAGAGACATCACACTGTGAGATGTTCAGATGTTATGGCAATGGGGATGAGGCAAGTGTGCTCGATAGAATGACAGACACGAGGCTGCTTGGGGACTGAAAGACACAGGCAGGACCACATGGAAATGGGGGGGATCCCCTGAGCAGGTATCTCCTCAGTTCTCTTTTAACCCTCAGAGGAGTAAATGCAGCTTGTTCCCCTGTGGCTTTCCTGCACTTCCTCCAATCTCTCTCTAATGATCTCCCCCACAGCGAGTCCTTCCTAACAGGACAATGTCAAAACCCACCAGCCTGCATGGAGCCACCTTTAAGGACTCCACTGCAGTCCTGCTGCCTCTCCCTGGCTGAGGGAGTTATCAGGAACCAGGAGGACAGAGAACTAACAGAGTAGACTCAAAGAAGAGGGGGAACTGCCAAACTGCCAAAAAACTCCCTTTGCTTCACAAAGTTCCCCTCAAAAACAGGCTAGCCTTAAAGGTGTCCAACTAGAGCGAGCCGGAAAATATGTCCCCCACCCACCCACCCCCACACAGACAGAGGAAATTTTCAATTTTCCTACCAAAACAAAAAACAATACACAAAATATTTTGATTCTGAAATGCCACCATGGTGGGAGTTGTAGCACAGGTTCCTCATGCTCCCATAGAGGCTCAGTTTGCTGGTCAGACTACATCTCCCCATGATGCACTACATTCTCTCCTCTCTCGGTCAAGGGGGGCGGTGGGATATCATGGCAGTGACATGGCTGCACTGCATCATGGGAAGTCTGGCTGTCACATAGGGTTGCCAGGTGTGCGATTTTCAACTGGAACACCCGGTCGAAAAGGAACCCTCCCCAGCCCGGTGCAAATGAGCGAGTAAGGGTGAGGAAGACTGAGCAACGGAGGGAAGGGGAATAGAGTGAGTGGCGTAAGACAAGGGTGTTTGGTTTTGTGCGATTAGAAAGCTGGTCTGTAGAGGAGAATGGGACCACGAGGCACTTGAATTACAACTCCCATGAGGCTCTGCAGCAGCACTTTACTTTGGGGTTCAGTGTTCCGCTTTTGGACAAAAAAATAAAAAGAATTTCTCCCTGGAAAGCAGACACATTTTGTGAAAAATTCTGTTTAGTCAAAACCCTTATTTTCCATCAAAATGCATTTGTGACTGGAAACTCCACACTACCTTAATGTAGCGACCCCAGAAGGCAACAGACTCCTGAGGGTAAAACATTTCAGAAACCCTGCCCTCGTGTGCCGGGACTCACAGGGCTGTGAGAACAGAAGCAGCTTCAGCCACTACATGCCACCTCCACACAGAGCAGCATGGATGCCTGCCGACAGAATCAGCCATACACGAAGCATCACAATGTGCTGGGCATAACAGCCACCGTCTTCCCTCGCTGCAGGCGCTGCAAACCCACAGACAAGCTGCTTAGACCTCGAGGACGAATGCAATACAGAGGGGGCCTGGAAACACACCCTGACCTCGTTAAAACACGTGCCAACCTGAGGCAAAGCGTGCTCCAAAGGAGTGAAGGACTCCTAATACTTAGTCCCAGCCTCTCCAGTGTCTCCTGGAGCAAATCACTTCCCCTCCTGGCACCTCACTTCTGGCTCTGTGGGAGAGGAACCCCGCTCACCAACAGGTACCTCACGCATGTGCAGTGAGGACTAGCTAGGCAGGGTTTGTGCCAGACTTTGAGAAGTGTAACATGCTCTTAATTATTATTAATAATAATTAATTATTATTATTCAGCATGCATAATGCATATTGAATCCAGGAGCGCCTGGAGCTGCAGTCTAGGACATGTGCTGCATCCTTGTTAATTCTGTAATCCTTGCAGCTGCTGCCCAGAACTAGCACTACACTGTCTGTTATTCTGATGCCTAGACACTGCTTAAGTAGACCCACATCAGAACCTCTATCACCCTGAGGATTTCAGGCCTACTGCCCAGACCCACCCTGCTACATATCCTGACTTCTCAAACTTTTTCAGCACCACCATGTGGTCACCAAATCACATGTTCAGTTAATGACTTGAAGGCAGACAAGCAATAGTAGGGCAGAATTGTCTTGTGGCACAGAGAGCTATGCACTCTAAAATGGCCCTCTCTCTGATGGATACGTGCTGAAATGGTCCCCCATACACAATGAAGCCTGCTCTGACTGTTCTCAGCCCCACAAATGTGTCTCAGTGGAGCAGAATGTTTTCCTCTCCCTAAAGATCTACATCTCTTCGCTGGCTGAAGCTGTTACCAAAAACTGTAAAAACAGTTACACAAATTACCATTAGCAATAAAACTATCATACCGGGGGAAGGGGAGGAGGAGCGGGAAAAGCAGGGAGGGAAGCCCTGAATTTCCAAAAGTAGAGCAGCTTCTGGGTTAGAGTTTGGCTTAATGAGTATTTAATTGGGGAGTACACATGTGATCATGGTATTCCCTATTTTTATCTTTAAAGGGAAAGACTCATAACATTTGGGATCCATTTTGCACTCAGAGAGAGAAGGGCATAAGTCACTGCACACACAGGTAAATGTCTGAAGGATAAGAGGGCTGCAGAGCCACTACTGGATTCTGCACATTTATTTTGGGAAGTCTATGTGAGCAGCGTTACAAAGAACTCAGGGTGTCTAACATTCAGGTCCCAACCCTGTCACAGACCGCATTTGACCCTGAGAAAGCCATTTCCTCTCTCTCTGCCCCTCCTTCCCATTTGTACAATGGGCATAATGACCTTTTCCTATGTCAAAGGAGTGTTTGTGAGCCCTCACACACTGCTGCACAAGAGCCACTCACAGTACTACACTTTGGAAGGAAAAATCAAATGCACAGCTACAAAATGGAGAGTAATTGGGTAGGTGGTAGTACTGCGGAAAAGGATCTGGGGGTTATAGTGGATCACAAATTGAACAGGAGTCAACAATGTTATGCAGTTGTGAAAAAGGCTAATATTCTGGGGTGTATTAACAGGATGTCGTAAATAAGACACAACAGGTAACTGTTCTGCTCTGCTGGGCACTGGTGAGTTCTCAGCCAGAGTACTTTAGACACCTTTAGGAATTAATGTGGATAAACTGGAGAGAGTCCTGAGGAAACCAACAAAAATGAAAACCTGACCTATCAGGCAAGGTTAAACCAACCTGGGTATGTTTAGTCTTGAAGACCACGAAGGGGGATAAAGGCAGGGGGAGGAGTGCAGTGTCCTGATTCAGTAGACCCTCAGAGTTGCAAACACCAGAGTTACAAATGGACCAGTCAACCACACCCTCAAGTTGGAACTGTAAGTATGCAGTCAGGCATCAGAAGAGACAAATAAATCAAAATGCAAATACCATACAGTACTGTGCTCAATGTAAACTACTAAAAAAAAATAAAGGGAAAGCAGCATTTTTCATCTATAAAGTAAATTTTCAAAGCTGTATTAAGTCGATGTTCAGTTGTAAACTTTTGAAAGAACAACCGTAATGATTTGTTCAGCGTTATGAACAGTTCAGAGTTATGAACAACCTCCATTCCTGAGGCATTCATAACTCTGAGGTTCTACTGTAGCAGTCTTAAAATCTGTTAAGAGCGCTTATAAACAAATCTGTCATCAACTGTTCTCCATGTCCGCTGAAGGCAGGACAAGCAGCAATAGGTTTAAACTGCAGCAAGGGAGATTTAGGTTAGATACAGTGGGACCCCGCAATACCGCGACGATTGGGATCCAAAAAAACCCAATCGCGATAATGGCGGGGTCGCGGTATTGCGGGGCTCCGCACATCAAAGCGGTGGCCGCTACCAATGTCGGGAACCAGCCGCGCACCACGCTATAAGCGGATACGCGCTATAGTGGGGCGCGGTATTCCGGGGTCCCACTGTATTAGGAAATATTGCTAATAGTTACAGTTTCTAACAATAGCTAAGCTCTGGAACAGGCTTCCAAGGAAGGTTGCAGAATCCCCATCACTGAATGTATTTGGGAACAAGTTGGAAGACACCTGTCAGGGATGCTAGAGATTTACACAGTCCTACCTCAGTGCTGGGGGCTGGATTTAGATCTTGAGAAGTCATTCTTCCAGCTGTACATTGCTATGATCCTATTGTATGCATTGAGGACTGTACACATACCTAGACACACTACTCCATATGAGTAGTTCTACAACCACGGTTCATTTTTATTGCCACTCATTGACCTCTACAGTACCTTTTTTTAAAAAAAAAAAAAAAAATTCAGCACAAGTCAGTCAAGGCTTCCTAGCCATTTCCCTTTAAAACCAAGATGAGAAGGTCCAGGAGCACCACAGAAATATTGACTAGCATTAAAGTGCAAGATGTAAGTATCATAGGTAAGATATTACTGTACATTATATATATATACACGGAGAGAAATAATTCACACACTCAGTATGTGCCCTGTCTGTCATAAAACATTTCAAAAATGGTTTAGAGAGTTTTTCAAACCTTTCATTGGGGCAGTTGCTCATATCTTATCTGTAATGCCAAGTGCCTGACTTGCCCTGGGTTCCAACAGTACAAGACTAAAAGGGTGCCATAAAAGCTGATCAGATGACCAAGAATAAGATCATACAACTTTTCTGTACTCAAATAAGATCTTCAAAGCCCAGTACTGGGGCTTTATTTCCAGGACTAAACTAGTGCTGGGTTCCCCATGGGGAAGCTAGGAAGATCCTCTGGCTGTTGGAAAACGACCTTATTTCTAGTGCTACATGAGATTTAGGGCTTTTAAACATGTCTCTAAGTTAGCACCGAAGTTTTCCCATCCTGGACTTCTATCAGTACAGATATATAAACAAAGAGAAAAATACACAGGGCTATCTGCAAAATTATTACCCACTGCAGTGAAATCCTGACTCTACTGAAGTCAACGGGAGTTGTGAGATAGACTTGATGGGGCCATGACTTCAACCTGTATTTTTACACATACAGAATCTAGACACAGCAGATCACCAGTCCCAAGGACAGCAAAGAGACAGCTTATTTTCCTGAAGTCAGTTTGGGCTGGATATTCTGTAAAAATTGTAAAGAACACTTTATCCGTGTGAAAAACTTGCACACTGTAACACTGCAGAGGTTGGGCATCCTTCTCTGAGACCTGGACTCTATCAGTGCAGGTGCCTCCTACTCAAAGAAGCTATCAGGGAAAAATAGTCATTGGCAAAAACAATTTTTCCAAGGTACCAGAACGAGAAAGGAGACAGGACAGAGTACAAGTCACTTGCCTGTGTGGCCAACTCCTCCTTTGCTGCTTTCTTTATCTCTCATTTCGGATACCAAGTTGGATATTAACCCAACCAGTTAGTCCCCTTGTGTTTTCTGCAAATTTTCTGTACTGCAGTGATGGACTTTCCTGGTTTGCTAAAATCTGGCTCATTTGTGGGTGTGGAAGGGCAGTGCAGAAGCCCAAGCTAGCAGTGAAGAGAAAATGCAAAGTAGTAGGGCAATACCACTCTGTATTTTCAATTGTTTTGTTTAGAGAGATCTAAACTATAGGTTTTAGGCCCTGTTTTCCCCATACACTAGCTGAAAATAAAAAAGCAGGATATTAAAAAGGCCTCTCCTCTGAAGCTGCTGTATTAAAACACATTGGGTTGTCATATCTGGGACACCGCTGAGCTCTGTTAGAAGGAAGGAACTGGTTTAGTTGATAATTTACGACACAATTCATTCCAAATGGTGCGCTTGACTGCCACACCTCACTGGGGGCTCTCTGTTATTGGCAAACACAGTGCCACATCTCCTGGATGAAGCTGCAGAGAAAGGATAAAATATGTAAAAAGGCCACAATGTGAAAAGAAATACCAGGAAGGCAACGTCAGCATGTTCTTATGCACTACAATGGGAAAGGGAGGTTCCAACTGCTTAATGGCAAGATTGACCCATACTAACTTTGAGGGGGAATATTCGTCCTCAGAGGACTTTTGTTAGCGAGAGCCAGCTAGATTATCTAACCCACCTAGTGGTGCTCGCGTTCTCTTCCTCCCTAGACGATATTGTAGCTTTAACAAGTTTACCACAGGGTAAGATCCAGTCGTCCCACAAGAATCCCTCAGCACACACACTGCCATTTCAAGGCTCCTGTTGAGCTTATAAGAATGTAATGTACTGAGCTACTGCACCAGAGCCAAGCACTCTTCCAAGCACTGAGCCACCAGAACTCTCTGATCCCTTCGCTCAACAGAAATTTCTTCTCAATAGCAAGCTTAATATAGACACAGCCCAATTGCCAACATAGCAGGAGGACTCCATGAGCTGGGCAAATCGGCTTCCATTTCTGCAATGAGTTTTATCCTACACAGTCTTTTGTATGGGGCTGTTATTATGGCAAAACTTGAGGTTCAAATGGTAGACCAACCACAGTTACAGTCTTTGTGCTGGGCTAGACTAACGCTTCCATCTCTTTAAAGGTCACATCAGTGACAGTGACGGCAGCAGCTCGAGTCTCTAATCAGCATTTCTGTTCCAGTGGCTCGTGCATCTAGATTGGAGTGGGCAAACTATGGCCCGGGGCCACATCCGACCCTTCAGATATTTTAATCCAGCCCTCAAGCTCCTGCTGGGGAGTGGGGTCGCGGCTTGCTCTGCACGGCTCCTAGAAGCAACAGCATGTTCCACCTCCAGCTCCTATATGTAAGGGTAGCCAGGGGGCTCCTCACACTGCCCCCACAGTTCCCAGTGGCCAGCAATTGGGGCTAATGAGAGCTGCAGGGGCCAGCAGGGGCCTGTGGATGTGGTAGCATGCAGAGCCACATGGCTACGACTCCGCGTAGGAGCTGGGGGGTGGGGACATGCCGCTGCTTCCGGAAGCTGCTTGAGGTAAGTGCCACCCAGAGCCTGTACCCTGAAACTACCCCACTCTCCTGTATCCCAGAGCCTGCACCCCCAGCCAAAGCCCTCATGACTCTGACCCACACCCCAACCCCCTGCCCCAGCGCACAGTCCCCTCCTGCACCCTGAACACCTCATTTCGGCCCTGCCCCAGAGCCTGCACCCCCAGCTGGAGACCTCATCCCCCCCCTCACCCAACCCCCAATTTTGTGAGCATTCATGGCCCACTATAAAACTTCCATATCTAGATATGACCCTCAGGCAAAAAAGTTTGCCCACCCCGATCTAGATTCACCCACCACTCTGAGCTGGGAACATTCTTGTGCTCATTCTTCTTGTGCAAGGGGCAAGTGTAAGTCACACTCTGTGAAGTGCACTGTTGGGCAAACGACTAGTGGACAGCATCACCAGGTATAGGTTAGCGGCCACAGGAACAGAGCTGGCCCAAGGGGGGACATAAGGGAAACTTAAATAGACAGGATGTGCAGCTACTTAATCATAACTCATCAAAAATGATTCACAGGAATAAGGCTGGAGGATATGTGCTTCTCTGCTGTTTACTGCACGGACACCCCAGAGAAGATGGCTGCTTCAATCATGAATTATTCATGTATCCAGTGATCCTTGATGAGAGCAGAAATGAACACTGGTCCTTCAGTTTGTCAGCATATAGACATAACTCTAAGAACACAACACTTCATGGCTACTACATGTTCAGAACATGTAGCACAACCTCAAGTAGAGCACAGGATTAGAAGAGTTAATGTCCAAATATGCCCCTCAAGTGTGTGCACTTGTCTTTCCTTCTGGCTATTATGCACTTAGCAATCCTTCAAGTTGAGAAACGTATTTAGTGTGGCATGACCGCAATCTTGTATGTGCAGCAATAGAGCAGATATACAGCCTGGAGCCTGACAATCACCTGAATGAAAAGATTTGAAAAAATCTTTTGGTCGCTGTAAATAACAAACCACGTGGGCAATAATGAAATCTGTGCTGCCAAACATCTCCTCACTCCACATTCATTTCCTGCACGGAGGGGAAAAGCAGATATAAAAAGGCACCGATTTGCCAAACCTATTGTTCTGCCTTCCAAGACCTCTCTATTGTAATACTGCTTATTTTAGCTGCCTCCAGCTTGGTGGTAGGAAGCCATCTAGTTTCACACTTACATAGTCAGTGTTCAATACACAAGGTCCAAGAAATATGCAAAGCCCAGCAACCACTCCAGTTTCTAGCTAGAGATGATCATTTCAAGGAGACACCCACCACATCAAGCCAGAATTAGTGTCTAAGCTTGCAGCTCTTCTCAGCTAAGTGAAACCAATGGCACTGCTGAGGGAAGTAAGAGCAGCAGGTTCTGGCCATCAGTTGCAGTTCTGAGGGTGGGGTGAAGCTAGTGAGAAAGAGACTAAGTGGTAGTTGTTTTTTAAAAGACCTTTATCCTTTTTCTCCACCCTCTCCACATACCAGAATTAAATGCCAATCTGGCAAATGGACATTTTCTCCATGTGTACTGAAGAGAATTACTGCATCTTAGCCCAGCAGGGCTCAAAGTCAATATCCACCCAGCAGCCATGAAAGTTTTAATTTAGGTTTAGTCCAGTATGGACAGACTGACTTTGGGAAAGGGGATATATGGGAGCAGAAGAGAGAGACTGAAAATGCAGCCTACTATTAACTAATTCTTACGCTCTGTATCCCGGGGAAGCCAGGATTAGAGAGAAAGATGGAAAAAGAGCAGCACTGTTTGAGAGAAGAAAAAGGGAAATGAAAGAGGATAGTTGTATGTTCTTGGAAAAATGCAGGAAGACTGGAGAGCGAGGGCCAGTCAAGAAGAGACAAAGTGTAACTACACTGCTAATCACCTTAGATCTCACATTCATCCTTTCAGTGTGTGTCAGAGTCCCTGATACAATGTGTTCCTGATCCAGGCCCCTGTGTGCTAACACAACATTATCCTCATCACTGATGGAAGCTGTTACCCATTTCCAGTGCTCCAAGGGGAACAAGGGGTCTGTATATTTTAGGTTCAAACACTGCAGAGGTTTTTCATGAATAACTGTTTAATACATCCAAGTTCAAGTCCATTTCCCCTCATGCTTAACACATAAGGAGCGATATGCCTTCGAGTGCAGATTCTGCCCTCACACTGCCATGGAAGATGCACACATATCCGAGGGCACCACTTGGCCCTGGGCAGTCAATCCCCATCATAGCGATTCGTTCTGCAGAGTGCACGTGGGTTAGCAAGTAGATTTGCTCTAGAAGTTTATTCTGTACCTGAGTGTTTGTTCACATCACTTTCCCTGTAGTGAAAGATAAATAAAACATAGAAGCAATGACTTCTGAATGGAGATGCCAGCAAGAGAATTTGCATCTTTCCCTTCTCCTGACCCTCACTGAGACAAAGGCAGACACGAGGGTTCTGAAAGCATCCTATCGACAAGAGAGAGAAGCTCCAGAAATCTCAGGGCGCAGTCAACAGCACTGACAAAGTATTTCACAGCCTTTGCCCGTCTGGCCTCTATGGTACTGCTTCTTTAGCACGAAAGAAGTTTGGACCAATACATCCTTGTTATCTGACTAAAATACTCCTATAAAACCACAGAGTTTTATCGATTTACTGTCCCTATAATTCTCAGACTAAAGGCTTTAAGACTCATTTTTTGACTGCTGAAAATCTTTACAGGGAACTATTATAGGTATATTTTTAAGTCAGGGTAGCTACAGCTTAAAAATACACACAGATCAGTAAAGAATTATATTGTACAATGGGGTAAGATGTGCATCAGTGAGGTGGGTAGGCTATGGAAAAATCCCTGGGGAAGTCTGCGTAATACATTTAAGGTCATTAGTTTCTGAAATCAAAGGGAGAACTTACAAAAAGGTAATATTTAAAAGTTATCATCGAGTTTGAGCACAAGAAGAAAAGTCAGATGCCTCCAACAGCCCTAAAGAGATGAGGCCCACTACACAGTAGAGTACATTTTAGCTAACATCATCCTGGTTTATCAGCACAGACACGCGTCCCTCACGATGAAGCAATCATGAACTGACATTTTTACAGCACATAATTTTTTACAACCATTTTGTGGAGATGAATTTTGTAATCTAGATAATAATGGCGTTTGCCAACCGAGCAGGTCCAGCGGCCTGGCAGTCTCGGCAGTAATGCAACGAACACTCGGAACCTGACCCCATCACTTTGTCCATTCCCAGCGCCTCTTAGAGAAGTGCCCTGTATCCCCCCGCCCCCACCCCCATACTGTACTTTAACTATACCATAACATGTTAATGGATTTCATTAATTAAGCCTAACCAGAATATGAAACAGCACAACATCTGACTGATGTGGAATTCGCCCAACTTACTTGCCTTCAGATGAGGATTTAGAAACAGAATGAAAAATAAAATGGATGTATATTTGATTAAACTCCAGAGTTCAATAAGCAACACGTTTAATTGCAAGTGTGGATTTGGGATTATTCTTTTTTAAGATTTTGATCAGTATAGCCGATGTCGTCCTCTAGTACCAAGAGAGCAGCAAACAGATTGCATGAGACTAATCACTCTCTCTTACTGAGCTGTGTGAAAAATAGATCAAAGTACTGCAAATCTTTTGGGTTTTTTTTTTTTTTTCTGTGTGTGTGGGTGGGGTGTGTGTGCGCTTGGCTGTGTTCCTCAGCTGGTCTCAAATGCAGCTCCTGATGGAATTTAAAGGACACTGTCAAATTAAAAATCATGGTTTTGAGAATTAAATGGCTTCATATCAGATTCAACTGGAAAGAAGGTTTAAAATGTACAGCTGGATGCTGCAAGGTGCTGAGCACCTCATGCCCAGATGTTCAGTACTCTCAAACCCCACTGGAGCTGGCGATGCTCCACCCCGGCAAAGTTTGGCCTTGTACGAGCTCTCATTGTTAATATGCTGCTTGTTTTCTTTTTGCCTTTCATTCAGTCTGGAATTTTGTTAGTCAAGGAAGCATGGTCCACTGGTTAGAGTATGAGAGCATAAAAAGATATGATCTCTATTCCCAGCGCTGCCACTGACTCATCAGCTGACCTTGGGTATGTCACTTCATTGCTCTGTGCCTCATTTTCCCTGTCAGATGTAAACAGTGAGGTGGCAAAGTTTGCAGATGATACAAAATTACTAAAGATAGTTAAGACCCAGGCAGACTGTGAAGAGCTTCAAAAGGATCTCTCAAAGCTGCGTGACTGGGCAGCAAAATGGCAGCTGAAATTTAATGTTGATAAATGCAAAGTACTGTACATTGAAAAACATAATCCCAACTGTACATATAAAATGATGGAGTCTAAATTAGCTGTTGCCACTCAGGAAAGAGATCTTGGAGTCATTGTGGATAGTGCTCTGAAAACGTTCACTCAATGTGCAGCGGCAGTCAAAAAAACAAACAATGCTAGGAATAATTAAGAAAGGGATAAATAATAGGAAAAAAATATCATGCTGCCTCTATATAAATCCATGGTATGCCCACATCTTGAATACTGCATACACATGTGGTCACCCCATCTCAAAAAAGGTATATTGGAATTGGAAAAGGTTCAGAAAAGGGCAACAAAAATTATTAGGAGTACGGAATGGCTTCCATATGTGAAGAGATTAATAAAACTGGGACTTTTCAGCTTGGAAAAGAGATGGCTAAGGGGAGATATGACTGAGGTCTATAAAATCATGACTGGTGTAGAGGAAGTAGTAAACAAAAGAAATAGGGGTCACCAAATGAAATTAATAGACAGCAGGTTTAAAACAAACAAAAGGAAGTCTTTCTTCACACAACACACAGTCAACCTGTGGAACTCCTTGCCAGAGGATGTTATGAAGGCCAAGACCATAACAGAGTTCAAAAAAGAACTAGATAAATTCATAGAGGATAGCTCTTAGCCAGAATGGGCAGGAATTGTGTCCCTAGCTTCTGTTTGCCAGAAGCTGGGAATGAGTGACAGGGGATGGATCACTTGATGATTACGTATTCTGTTCATTCCTTCTGGGGTACCATGGCATCCCTCTCTAGCCCTCTGAATTTCCTGGCACTTGCTTCTTTTACACTGTCTCCTAGTCTGAGTACCCATCCCCATGCCCCTGAAAGATAACGATGCTAACAATTATTTCATGACTCCCTGATCAGAGGGTCCATCCAAGCCCCAAAGTTTTATATTATTTCTTCTATGTGGACACACATATGTGCCCATATATCATCTAGTCAGTCAGTCAGAGTTGCTCATGGTCCCTGTGTTCGCAGCCTTGGTCCACGAAGAACCAATCTGCAAATTACTATCCAGATCCATGCAGACAACTAATATCTGTGTCCAGATGCACCAGTATCATGGAGGATGCACATTACTAGCTGTTGTCATTGTCCCTTCCCTGCTCCATAACCTAAGCCTATGGGCAGGCAAATAGCTCTACAGGGCTGAGTGGAAGAAGGCAAAAGAAGCAGACCCTCCTCTACAGATACTGCTGTAGTCGTATCACACTGACTAACCCATCACTGATGCTATCCGAATGTCAGATATTGAAATGGAAGGTCCCAGGGCACCACTCAAGTACCAACTACTTGCTTTATAATGTCAGTAGCCAAGAAAACCAACAGCTGGAGCAAGTGCGCGGAGTGCTCTGCAGTGTTAATCATCAGGATTGTTATCAGCAAGGCTGCTACAATAACAGCCACTCCTCCTCTGTTGGCTCCCCATGCAGACAGGAGACTCCTACATTGCACAAGATGAAGTGACCATCTTATCTCTCAGCCAGCACCATGGTGCGGAAAACTAGCTAACAGCCTGAGCTGTCAAATAGGTGTCATCAGCCCCCACAAGTTACCAATCCTCCACATCCCCAAAATGCCATTTTACAATCCTTTGCTGCCTTGCCCTGGCGAGGCCCATCTCTCTGTTCATCAATGAGGAGACAAGGAAGAGAATTTGACACATACTATCCATTTCCACATTAGTGCCAAGGATGTTCTCTCATCAGCTTTACAGTGTCAGAACACTAAAGCATGATCAACTGGCATGGGTACCAATGGCCTCTCTGGGAGACCCCATGGTTTGATCCAGAGAAAGGTAACCGCTAGTGCCCTTTGTGTCCCTAGATTGGCACATCACTGGGTGCTTAGATGTGGCAGTTTCCCTGTACAGTCAATCATTCAGGAATTATTCCCATAGAAATGCAGTATGCTATATTCTCGAGTATCCCCTTGCCCCCCACGGTTGGGCTCGCAGCCTTTAGATATGCACCACCTGCTATGCCATGTGCTAGTCCCCAGAATGCACTGCCTGTTATTCTGCATTGTTTATGTCAGGACTCCTATGGAGCATATGCGCTTTCCACTGCATCTAAAACTGAACTGGCTGATCAGCACTCATCCATGCTGCCAATCAAGCAAGCATTTATCTGCTAACAAAAACAAGTTTTGTTCTTCCAGGAAGCAACCAGAGTCAGGTATAAATTACAGAAGTCCTGAGCCAACTCTCTTTAGTCGACATTCTCACCAGCCTTCCCCACTACAGATACAGGTGACCAAACGTCAGTGACTATTCCACAAAAGCAGACTGCAGAATAGGGCTGAAGGAGGGCACAAGAGCATTGTTCTGTGCCTGCAGACCCTGCCTATGCTGGCCAGGGCACACTATGTTAGTGCCTTTCTAGCAAGAAGAGGCTGAAGCAAGTACACAAGGATAAGTAAATGAGTTGAAATAGAAAAGACTCCATTTTGCATATTTCAGGGAGGCTCTAGGTTGAACAGCTGTTTGCCTTCAGTTCCGTATCCTATGACATGGATACATCCAACCAGGAAACAACAGTTCAGGTGGGAAATGTGTTTCCTTACATGCTAACACAACCCAGCCCTACCATGTGCATCACTGAGCCAATGGTATGAGCAGCAGGGAACTGTGAACAAGTGGAGCCTCAGACCCCAGGGAGAATGCATCTGTCAGCTGCACCTGAAATCTAAAGACACCTCAGCTACTGGGTATGAGCTGTGGAATAGGATGAATAGAGACACTTTGATTAACTTCCCATCAAGTATATTGGGAGCTAAAACACAACAGGACAGCAGAGCTGCACTGAGGAAGTTTTATGCATGTTGACAAATCTCAGGGGTATTTGTCTCATCTCGCATTTCAACTGGAAGAATGCAAATGAGGGGAACAAGTGAAAACACTTGCGTGTTTCCCCTCCTCCTAGGAAGTGACAGCTACATTATTGTGAAGCTCAGTCTCAGCACCTGGAGAGTCATTAATGAAATGATAAAGTAGGAGTCAGACACACACAAACAGCTGTCAGCCCCAGGGAATATGCCTTGTGCAAAACAGGAAAGCTTTTATGTTAATTTAAACTACACCATCCTGATCAGTCCTCTCACAGGCAAACACTGGGAATTACCAACCACACTGCAGAGGCTCCGGATTCCTTTTACACTGAACTCAGCAGACCGTTTCATCTCGTGTTTGTGAGTGCACGCTACAGGAAATGCATCTAAAAGCCAAACACTTCTATTGTAATGGTCCTTTTCCACCATGGTCTGAAGAAGAAATAAGCAGTCATTTCATTCTGGTTGCAACATCAAGTAAAGGAATATAATATTGAATTTTTCTTCAAGTATCTATGACACTGAGTTTTGAACCACCTATAAACATACATTTGCACTGCTCTCCAATATCACACCTTTCATCCAGAAGGACATGACTGCATTTGTGCATGTGCATATTATTTTACTTATGCATGCAAATGTGCACACACACTGTGGAGATATCCATGTGATCAAATGGAGAGGTATGTGAACTATTTCCCATGACGGCTGCCATCCAAGGAGTGAAAAGGCCCAAATGTCCTTAGCATGCAAGGCCTAACAAGATCACAGGAAGTGGTGGACTGGCAGTGGGGTCACAGTTAAGGTGCACTAACAGAGCTGAGGGGACGGGGAGGATGCCCTCTTTGGTGCACTGTAAATAATAACTGGCTCTGCTCATTCCCCAAATGAGGATAAAAGCGTCTCTACCCCAGGACAGCTCTCTGTTCTCGGCCATTTCAGACTGCGGATAGGATTTTTACTTTCCTATCAGCCATGCAGACATGCTGCCAGACTGCACTGTCGAAATTCTATTTCCTCCATCTTTGTTCTTCTGACTTTCATCTTAAAGGAAAAAGAAAAGGAACTTTGAGAACTCCAGCAATAAGGGAATAGCAGCAGCAGCACAAGTATAGTGGCATTCGAAAGATAATTATAATGGATGTGAATTCTTTTATTCTGATGTACTATAAACATCTGACATTTAGACTACACTAGGAGCCTGCATGCATCCAAAGAGTAATTTGTCATAGGAACTGCATCAAAGGAGTGACTTGGCGAGTGATGCACTGGCTGGGAGTCCATGAAGGAGCAGCCATGGAGCATAAACACATGCTCCGGCACCAGAAGCATAATGATCAGAAGTTTGTCTCAAGAGGAAATGTGCGCGTCTTCCAGATTTAAGGTCAGAGGAAATGGAAGATTTTGGGCTCCCTGCTCCAAGGCCCCTGGAGAGGCAGCCAAGTTCACGTACTTCCTGAGTCGCCTGCGTAAAAGAGAGACTCTCAAGTTTGTAAATCTGAAGCGGGGTTGTATAGAAGAAAGATGTCATGACCCTTTGTTTTTCTAGACAGATCAATGGTCTGTACAACCCCAAGGTCTGGCTGCCTTGATTTACATCTCTGCCGCTCTTCTTCATAAGTTTTCTCAGCTATCAAGGAGCTGCAGCTGAAACACAAACACCAGCAGGGCAGAGGCTCTGAGCTTTTAGAAGTGCTGGTTCAGTCCCAGCAGGAGCAAAGTTCAAGTTGACTCTGGAAGGAGACAATGCTTAATCTTTACCCCACTGGAGAAAACAAGCCCATTTTTTCCCTGTAAAGAAGCAATGTACTCTCTCTGAAGACCACGGAACAGAGTTACAATATATATATATAATCAGCATCCTACATGCCTCTTCAAGCATCTGATAACACAGCATGGCCAGGCAGGCACTTTGAACTTGCTGCTAAGGAAATAGTGGCTTCCCAAGGAAGAGGGGCTTCCCGAAATTCCTACTTACTTTTTCTTCAGGAGAGCTGGTGAAGAACTGATATGAGGAGCCCAAGAATAATAAGGAACACAGAGGAGATAACACACTGAGAATGCACTGTAGTCAAGCACACTGTTGAGGAGTAATGGGCATAGAGCTCTGATGCACCTTGTTAGTCACTAGCACTATTGTCACTAATTACCACGATAGCTGCTAATGTAGCTTCACTTAGTAATGAACTGAGGATTCCTAATGTCCCTTGCATTCCAATTATACACCCCCCCCCCCCCCGCTGACCTGTTTGGGGAGCTAGTGATACCATGTTCCAATGGGTCCACATTCTGTGCTGCTAAAGGCAAAGATTCCAATTTGGGATTGCACTTCAAGCACAAAAAGCAGAACAAGTGATGCTACAGCTTGTGACAAAGTTCCTCGTCTGCCTTGGTGAGTCCTGCACTTTCCGGAGGATTTGCTCGCCTCAGCGGTTCACGGCAGCCCTCAGTTTGGCCACTTTTGCCACTGGCTCAAACCTGCCGTTCCCTCAGCTAACCTCATCACTGGCCAGCATGGAGGAAAGGGAGGACAATCCCCACAGTCTCTGTTGTCCCAGCTAGTGGGTCGGGGACAGGCCAGAGTCCTTCCCCTCTGATATGACTCTCAGTCCAGGTCAACTCCTCTTGTGTCAAATAGGGAGTCGGGGAAATGGGGGGAACCCGAGTCTGCCCTCTACTCTGGGTTCCAGCCCAGGACCCTGTAGATCACAGCAGTCTACAATGTCTCCTGTAACACCTGTGTGACAACTACAGCTCCCTGGGCCACTTCCCCATGACCTCCCCCCGCACCACAGGACCTTCTTTGTCCTCACCGCAGGACCTTCTTCCTGATGGCGTTTGTATTCCTCAGTCCTGCAGTAGCACACCTCAAAGTCCCAGCTCTTTATGCGCCTCTCTCTAATTGAAGGGAGATCTTTCTTTTTAACTAGGTGCCCTGATTAGCCTACCTGCCTTAACTGATTCTAGTAGCTTTTTAATTGGCTTCAGGTGTCCTAATTAGCCTGCTTGCCTTAACTGGCTCTAGCAGGTTCCCGATTGTTCTGGAATAGTCTTGGTTATCTTACCCAGAGAAAAGACCTGCTTAACCTAGGGCTAATGTATCTACCTTTCACCACTCTCCTGTAGGTATCTGGCCTGACCTTGTCACAAGCTCCATGGACAGAGATGGGGGTGTCTGCAGGGGCATTGCCCCCCAAAACTATATATGTTGATTAAAAAATTACTAATATTTTCAATGCACCTGTGATTCCTTACGTGAGTGGTGAAGCCAACTGGAACCCAACTGTCTGCCCTGCACAGCTGGTATCTGTGTGGTCAAGATTTGCAGGTGATGCAACAATATGCAACTGCCTCATAAGCAGCTAGCTAGTTCCAATTGACTTTGATGACATGTTAGTGTGTAAGAGTGCTGATACTGTGGTGCAAACGGACACACATGTGAAAGCTCAGTTACCAACAATTTCAGGAGCATACCCCCAAATACTATTACAACAAAGAGCGCTCAAATGCATGGCTAGCTTTTTATACAGTTCGGTGCCTGTGGTAAGTGGTACTACATCTTTGATGCCATCATTGGTACTTCCTTCCCTACAGCATGAACACTACTTAAAAAGGTTCGTTGCAACGTTTTAAAGTTTTAATGTCAAGTGAAATAACTTGATGGCCTTATCCAAAAGCCAGAAAACCTAAAAGGGACATTTGGAAGTTTTTTGTGAAAGCGACCGTGGAATAATTGGCGCCTGTGCCACAGCAGGATTTCACAGCACCTCCAGCCCAGGCTCTGTCACCGCCTATCTCTGCTCTAGATATCTTATCATCACAAGTACAGCAAGAGATTCTCCAGTCTTTGGATGTAGTGAGTATGGGTTCTCTTAGCACAGGTCTGACTGAAGATGGCATGAGAACCTAACTGTTCCTACAGGTCTCAGCAAAAAAAAAAAAAAAAAAATTAAAAAAAAAAAAAAAAAATCAATGGGCCTATTCAACCACATGTGTCTGGTTTTCGAAGGAGACTGGTTGGGAAGCACAACTGGTTTTTTTCAGTTTTCCATTACAAGAAATTTCCTTGGGTTGAATGGAAAATTCAACAAGATGCCGTATTCTGCTTTCCACGCTGTTGCTTCCACTCTGAGAAGGACTATGTGGATAATTCTGGTCATCAAAAAAAACTCACTGAAAAAGTGTCTTTTTAACATGCTATTTTCCAGGTTCATGTGAAATGTATGGAAAAGTGGCAATGCTTCAAACACACTGAAGAAACAGGATCAGTAGCAGTGAAGCTTTCAGCAAGTCATACAAGTAGTGTAGTAGTGTAAGGATTACCTTACAAAGATTTGTGATATTGTCAAGTTACTTTCGAAGCTTGGGTTATCATTTTGAGGACATGATGAAGGAAAAGAATCTAAATTGAAGGGAATTTTCTTTAATTTTGTGATTTCTTTTCAAAGTATGATGCCACTTTCACGAAAATGAAGGCAAATTATTTTAACTACACAAGCCTTGTCTTGAAACGTGGGAGGAAATCTCAGAATTCTGCCAAGATCGCAACATTGTAGTTCGGGATTAAGACACTTCAACCAAGAAAAAAGAATTGTAAAGGCCTCGGCAACTCTTATGCACTTCATTGTCCCAGTAACTGTGGGTCAAAGAGAGCATGTAGAAGGGGCAATAAACACTCCTGAAATGCCCGAGACTATAAGTCCTCCTGAAAAAAACAGGTGAGATCAGCAGTTACACCTCTCTGTTTTGGATTACATAATTGTAGAATGAAAGAGACGATTCTCAAAAGAATCAATAGAAATTGCTGAAGTCTGTGATTCAGTGTTAGGTTGTGACAAAAATGGCAGTCAGCCACCCTTGCAGAAATATGGATTCCCACTCATCATAAATCCTCACCTTGCAGCTGGAAAAACAGACCTTTTTTCCAGTGCTGAATCTCGTTACCTTTCGAAGATTTAAAAAGAAATACCTCAAATCACGTACCAAACTATTAGAAACTCATTCAGTTAGCTCTCACATTGCCAGATGGATCAGCCACATCGCCAAAAGTTTTTTGCTATGGGATAGATTAGAAACTGGTTCTGTTGAAAGATGGGAAAAGAAAGATTTTCTTCACTGGCTCTTCCTTACATAGAAGCTGATTTAACTGCAAGACTGATTCCTAAGAACATTACGGGTGTTTACGCCAACTGGAGGGAAAGAAGACTGCAACTAAATTAAGATAAATACAGTATTTCTAGACAGTACCAGGTTTACAATGGCTCAATGACCATCCGCTTTGGGCTCCCTGGGGGCGGGGCCCGCCTTTCCCTGCTGCTCTGTGGAAGTGGCAGGCTGGAAAGTTGATGCTTGTCTCCCCCTCACCCCCAGCCTATGCAAGGAAATGGCTCTTCCACCGCCAGGCAGGTAGGGCTAGCTGGAGGCCTGGTGGACGGGGACACTCTGTGATCTCAAGCTTCAGATATCCTGCCCCCTAGCATTGTGCTGGGAGGGGTGGTCCCTGCTCTGCATGGTCTCAGCAGATCCTGGGGGCAGAGCATGAGAGAGTGGGTCGGGGGGGAGGGGGGGGATGCTGGGCTGTGAGGGGGTGGGAGACCCCTGGCCAAACTCTTGCTCTGGGGACCAGCCTCACTACACCAATGTGCCATTGCCCCCATGGGGCACCACAAATATCTTTGGTGCCGGGCCCACAAAAATTAATTCGGCCCTGTTTCTATATTAAGACAATGTTTATGTAGCTCTAAAACTAGGGATAGTTACATGAAAGTGTTTGATTCTGTTTTGTGGTCACTGGTAAACATATATTAAAAAAATAATTAAATTAAAACAAGAAATCAAGGGTGATTAAGTAATAAACAAACACTGTGATTTAAAGAACACTGTGATTTAATAATTAAATTAAAACAAGAAATCAAGGGTGATTAAATAATAAACGAATACTATGATTTCAAGAACACTGATTTAAATACCAGTAATAATCAGTACATTCAAAAGTTAGACGTATATTCAGAACCATCCCTACGAGATGGCGAATTGGGGTGACCACTCTGGGCCTCATGCTTTGGGATTTTTTCCAAGCTGCATAGCTCCCTGTGTTATACCCCGCCAGCCAGATTGCCTCATTAGACCAGCATCTTCACTTTGCTTACTCTTCAAAGGCAAACAACAACATAATCGCCAGCAGCTATGAGTTACAACACAGCTCTTTATAAGCAAGCACATTTATTCTTAAGATGAAAGCATTATCGAGAAAATCTAGTAAAAACAAAAGAACCTACACACCTGCTAATAAGCTTACCAGAGGTCTCTGCCAACTCCAAAGAGTGCTTTGATAAGAGTCAGTCCCCCTCTGTGTTTACGAGTTCATAACAGCCTCAGCTCAGAACAAAGATTGAAGTGACAAAGCCCTGGCAGGGATGGTCTAGTTAGGGATTGGTCCTGCTTTGAGCAGGGGGTTGGACTAGATGATCTCCCAAGGTCCCTTCCAACCCTGATATTCTATGGTTCTATGATTCAAGCACACAGGCTGCGCCTGTTTCCTTATATAGCTTGGGCCTTCATTCTCCAACTTTTAGGAACAGGTAATCAGCAGTTCTCTTCTCAGGGCATAGCTTCAAAACCACTGTGGGCATTTGTGTTTGCCTCCCCTCAGACATTTCTCAGGAATTCCACTTTGCACATGTTTTCCCAAAGATCATACTAGTCTACCACACTGTTCAGTATAGTCCTTTGGTCATCCAGAGCACAATAATACATAACCTTTGTATTTAATATACCTGCACCCCTGATTCCTTCGCCTCTCCTTCCTGAGCCCTAATCTGCTCAGGGTCATACTGGCAACATCATTAGTGTCCATGTGAATGAGCAGCGCACGGTAGCGATCAGAGGGATAGATGAGCCTGGGCAACCTTTCAGTAACGTCTCAGATGCAAGTTCTACACAAGCATAACACACCCAGGCTGCCAGGTCAAGTCAGCAGATAGATGTCTCCATCCCCCTCAGAAAGGGATCTCCAGCATTGTACATGGCTCCTGGCAAGTGGTACCGACTGACGAAAAGTGAAGGCAATCTGACCCTTCTGCACTACTTCGTGTAAAAAGAGCTCAGATGGACTCAGACTGGCCAGGTGAGAGAAGAAACACGACCAGAGGGGATGCTGTTGGCAGGATTATATTTATTTATTTTAAAGAGGAATATCTCCCTGCTGAGACTGTTGCATGCTGGGAACAGGCCATTCTTACTGCATTGCTAATGGTTTTGAATCAGTTACTTGTACCAGCCTTTGTCTGATTCTTCTTGATCAGATGTACCTGCTTTTTCTCTGTACAGTCTCCTTGCCCTGATTTCATTTGCTCAAGTGCACGATGAGAATCTGGATGCTGATGGAGTATATGGGGTGACACTGAAGGAGGAGCGCTGCAGTACTAAGTTCACACGTCTGGACTGTTTTGTGCATGATGACGTAGGGCCACTTCTTGCTACACCCGCTGTGGGCATGTAGGGTCCTAAAGGCAGCGGGATCGCTTCAGTTCTGCTCTAAAGGCAGGTGCAGGCCATGGGGAGACTACACAGATGCTGCTCTGTGGGCCTCAACCTCAAGCCCCATGGGGCTGTCTGGACGTAGACTGAGGATGTGCTGGGGATGGGGCTGGCACTGATCTCCTGGTTGGAAGACATGAACAGAATCTGTTGTATAAAAGGGTTTATATCCCTGCCAAAAACTCTGCAAGACACGGATAAAGAAGCTGGAAAACTTTGTGACCAAACCCTGGGATTAGCAGAGTCCATCATAGGCTACTCCTGTGTGACAAGCTCAGGTGGATGTGTCTAATCAAGTCCAGGTGAACTTACTTCCATAGGCAGGCAATCTGGGAAATTCAGCAAAGGCAGCATGTGGGTCAGCAGGTCATAGGTATATTTGCAGCGTCCACACTGAGACAGCCCATCAAAGTACCTGTGATGTGGTTCAGTGGCCAGAGAGGAAAAATAATCTACTACCTGATGAGTAGCAGGATTAATAATAATGCTAAATATGCTCCTATTGACTCACAGCTAGCAGGATCCAGCCCTTAAAGTGGAGTGGGTATGCTTAGGATCCATGGGAACTGCCAGACTGGATCACACCAGGGGCCCATCTAAATGAGTGTCCTGTCTTTGACACCAGCCAGCACCAGATCCTTCAGAGGAAGGTGTAAGAACCCTGCAGTGCGTAGTGGTGGAATAAGTTCATAACCTTAATCATGGGAGGTGTTTCTTCCCAAAGCCATGAGTCAGAGGACAACTTACACTCACAAGCAAGAGAGTTTATATCCCTGCCAAAATCTGTTTTGTTTTTTAAATCCTTACTTTCATACCTCTGCATGTTCTTGATTCTGGATTGCCTTCTAATTAGGAATATATGCTACTCTTATCTGTGTTCTGTGCGTATTGCTCAGCAGCATAATCGCTATGGTATAAACATGACTAATGCATTTTCATTTTGGTGGTCACGGGTAGAATGCAACTCCTTAAACTCTTGCTATTTTTGGGAAGCACAAACTCAGCTCTGCGTTCTGTGGAGCATTTGAGTGAGGGTTTTTTCTTCTTTTAACTCAGATTAAACAGGATTAATGATGACACGTCCAGGCATGTGCATGGGACCTTAACATAGTCTTAGCAAAGATTTTTGTGTTGGTTCAGATAGTTTGAGAATTCTGTTACTTCTGCAGGCTCTTCTATGGCAAGTACTCAGAGACTATGTGCAGATGTATCCTGACAGTTAGCAAAGCCCAGTCTGCTCTTCCTGGGATAAGAGAAGTTATCCTAATTCATCAGTCATGAACAGGCTTGGCAGAATTTGATTTTTTTAAAATAATTTTGACAGATAATGTCAATGTTTATTTTAAAAAAACGAAATTTTTGTTGATTTAAAATTTCATAGATGTGAGAAATTATATAGGGATGGGAAGATGATTAGTTAATGACAAGTCGACACTGAGATTCAAAAAGTTAGTTTTTTATAACCATTGGAAAAAAAATGGTCAACATCACATGTCAAAATATACAAAGTAAATATCCACAAATCAGCTTCTCAAACAGAATTTGTCTCACTTTTCCTCTGTAAATTTCAGTTATTGATGGAAATATTTTTCCATATAGTTTTAGTGTATATGATGAAATAGACATTTATCAAAAAAAAAAAAAATCTATTCCTACCCGCCCCAGCACGGTCGGTCCCAAAAGTTAGGAAGGAAAAAAATCAAATGCTTAAATACAAAATAGAGAATAACTGGCTAGTTAGTGGTACTGAAGAAATGCATCTTAGGAGTTATACTGGATCACAAATTGAATATGAGTCAAAAACGTGATGCTCTTGTGAAAAAGGCTAATAATAGGTATATTAACAGGAGTGCTGTATTTAAGACCTAGAAGGTAATGTCCTGCTCTACTCGGCACTGGCGAAGTCTCAGCTGCAGTACTGTGTCCAGTTGGGGCTGCCCCACTTTAAGACAGATGTGGACAAACTGGAGAGAATCCAAAGGAGAGTAGCAAAAAGTTTTAAACAAAAACTGCATGTTTCGTCTTGAGAGAAGACTGTCAGAGGACCACATAACTGTCTTCAATCATGTTAAGGGTTGTTATAAAGAGAGGATAGTGATACATTTATCTCCACGTCCACTGAAGGTAGGACAAGAAATAATGGCTTTAATCTCCAAAAAGGGAGATTTAGATTAGATATTAGGAAAAAATTCCAACTTTAGCTGGCATTCCATAGGACTGAAGAATATGCCACCAAGTATGTCTGTGCAGGCTGTCAAATGCCTTTGGAAAATCCATGAAATTGATGAGGGGGGCTGCCATTCTACATGTTCTTCGATTATTAGCCGTTGTGTGAATACATGATCTACACAGAATCTCTTTGGCTGAATCAAGACCATCTCTACTGTTGTTTGACATTGCCATAGACTGGATAATGAAGAAGAGTATTAGCAACACAAACACTGGTATAGCATGGGTAGATGGCAAATGCCTAGAAGACCTAGACTTTGTTGACAACAAAAATGATTAGGGGTATGAAACAGCTGCAATGTGAGGAGAGATTAATAAGAACTGGAATTCAGCTTGGAAAAGAGACAACTAAGGGGAGATATGATAGAGGACTATAAAATCATGACTGGTGTGGAGAAAGTAAATAAGGAAGTGTTATTTACTCCTTCTCATAACACAAGAACCAAATGAAATTAATAGGCAGCAGTTTTAAAACAAACAAAAGGAAGTATTTTTTCACACAATGCACAGTCAACCCTTGGAACTCCTTGCCAGAGGATGTTGTGAAGGCCAAGACTGTAACAGGGTTCAAAAAAGAAATAGATACATTCATGGAGAATAGGTTAGTCAATGGCTATTAGCCAGGATGAGCAGGAATGGTGTCCCTAGCCTCTGTTTTCCAGAAGCCGGGAATGAGTGACAGGGGATGGATCACTTGATGACTACCTGTTCTGTTCATTCCCTCTAGGGCACCTGGCATTGGCCACTGCTGGAAAACAGTATATTCGGCAAGATGGATCTTTGGTCTGACCTAGTATGGCTGTTCTTATAATCTTATGAGCAGCACCCATGAACAGTTACAAACAAAAAGACAGACAACCCAGCAAAAACAGTAGGCCAAGCAGGACTCAACGTTAGTTATGCTGAACAGACATCCTTGAAAACCTAGATGTCAAGCAGTAACATCACATCAGAAGGCAAAAAACCCCAAGAAAGTAGATTAATTCACCTACCGAGTCAGCATCATATCGGCCAACAGACTTCAAGAGGGAGGTGACATCAAGGATAGGAAAGGCATCCACAGCATTTAGTAAACTTAATAATGTATAGACATCAAAGCAGAGGAGAAAGGAGGGTGGACAGTAGAATACAGACAGGGACCACACATTTCAGACAACCTACACTTACAATAAGATAAGTAACTTCTTTGCTGAGTGCTGGTCCCTATGCATATTCTATGGTGACTGACTGAAAAGCAGTACTCAGCAGGAAGAGGGCGGGAAGATGCAGGTGGCAGGCGCTGTCCCAAAGGATGCATCAGCAGAGGAGCTGCTTTTCATATGTGAAGTGATGCCATTGAGGTCGCTTGTGCTCTTGTAGAACGAGCCCTCACACTACTAGGGGGAAGAAGATGACAGAGTAAGAAACAGCAGAAGATCCATTTAGAGATCCTCTGAGAGGATATAGCTTGACCTCAGACTCGTTCTGCTTCAGTGGAAATCAGTCTGGGTTATTTTCTGACTGGCTTTGTTCTTTGCAAATAAAAGGCTAAGGCTTATCAAGAGAATGAAGTCTCCTCTCTTCTTCAGATGCATGTAGTTTCAAAAACACCCAGAAACAAACAAAACAAAAAACCAACACACACACAGGTAAGTGGATTGACTGGGTCAAGTGAAACTCCAAAACGTCTTTGCCAGGAAACTTAGGATGTAAACACAAAGAGGCTTTGTCTCTATGCAACATGGTGTAAGGCGAACCTGCCATCAGCGCTCCGAGCTCACCTACCCTTCTGGTTATAGGTGATGGCCACAAAGAATGCAACTTTCAGAGAGAGAGACAGAAAATGTAGCTAGTGATTTGCAGGCGGTTCAGTGAGTATCAAAAGAACTAGGTTTAAGTCCCACTGAGGAGTACGTTTCCTTACTGGCAGAAAGGTTCTGATTAGTCCTTTCCAGAATCTGCTAGTGAGTGAGTGAACAAAAATTAAGTATTTATGTAAAGATGGATGGTACACACTGACCGCTGCCAGGTGTTCCCATACAAACTTAGTGGCGATACCAGCCATTTTCAGAGAGAGAAGATACCCTGTATAAGGACTTTTGGTTAAAAATATGGGCTTCATCAAAGGGCAAGTCCCTCCACTGTGTTCTGAACCTCCCTAAGGTTTTCTGCAATGGCCTTGTGTTCCTGAATGCTCATCTAGCATCTTTGTCATCTAGTGGCCCCACTGACTGTTTGGCAGGCTTCTTGCTCCTGATGTGCTTTAAAAAAAAAAAAAGTTGTTCTTAGTTTCTGGGGTCTGGTCTACACTACACTCCTATATTGCTATAACTACATTGCTCAGGGGTGTGAAAAATCCACAGCCCAGAGTGACATGGTTAGACTGACCCAAATCCTCATATAACAGCACTATGTTGAAGAGAGAACTTCTCCTGTGGACATAGCTACTGCCTCTCAGGGGGGTGGATTAACTATGCTGATGGGAAAGTGCTCTCCCATCAGTGTAGGAGCATCTTCATTAACACGCTATACTGATGCAGCTGCACCAATACAGTGTTTTATGTGTAGACCTGCCCTTGGTCTTCAGCCAGATGCTTCTCTAATTCTTTCTTGGCCTGCCCAATATTTTTATACTTAACCTGACAGTCCGTGCTCCTTCCTATTATCCTCACTAGGTTTTGACTTCCAAATTTTAAAGGATGCCTTTTTGCCATTAATGGCTTCCCTTACTCTACTGTTTAGCCACGGTGGCATTCTGATGCTTCTCTTATTGTCTTTTCTGTTCAGGGATATACATCTAGTCTGAGCCTCTACTGTGCTGCTTTTAAGTAGTCCCCATACTGCTTGCAGGCATTTAACCCTTGCGACATCTCCTTTTAATTTCCATCTAACAAGTGTCCACATTTAGTGTGGTTCTTCTTTTTAAAGTGAATGTTACTGTGGTGGGGTTGTTTTTTGTTTTGTATTAATCTCCCTGCAAAGATGTCGATATTTCTGCTATGGGGATAACAGGCTGTGTTCTCAGAGACAGTAAGTGCCATGAACCATATAGTTCTCTCTCTCATAAGACATACATCAGAATGGCCTTTTAGCCTTTAATAATCTACAGTAATTTCTCTCACAGAAATTATAATCTCTGCTGGCTCTGCATTGTGGTGTTAAGGCACATTCAAACAATACAGATGCTCTCCAAATTATTCCTGACTCCCAGAAATCACTTCATGGCATTTATAGCATCTATAAACCTTCACGTGGATCCCAGCCAAGTTTTATCTTTAAGTAGTCACAAGTTTCCCACACCACCTTAGCAGAACAGTCCGATGCAGTTGTTCTTCTCACTGAAGATTCACATATTGAAAACAATTTGAAGTCTTCAGGCTAAGCTACTTTGGGGTTACAAGGTACTGAAACACAGAATTCTTTGCCTAGAGTGTAAAACCCACCATTTTCCTTCCTAAACCTTATTTGTCTAAAACCTGGCTCATTCAATTATTCTCAAACTTCCCAGAATAGTTCTCTTCCAGTGGGAAACCAACTAGGAGAAACCACAGGCAAAAAGAAGCTTTTGTCATGAAGTTAGACCTGGGTTAGAAGAAAATTGGGCTTATAATGGAAACTATCACAGTATTACCCTAACTATTAGTCTCGCCACATTTTAAGACTCCCCAGGCGCTCTCACATTGCTTAAAACTTCCTCAAGACTCCTTATCCACTTCATGTCCACAGATACCTTCATGGAGCTCCCAGAGGTTTAAACTTTTGCAGCTACCACCACCAAGATTTTCCACCCAATCTTAATGATGATAGTTCTATGCACTAGCTGGCATGGAGCAATAATATTTAAAAACAGTGAGAGGTTTTTACACCAAACTATTTCTGAGCTAATCATCTATAAACAGGTTAGAAGACTTCAACTGTGCCAAGTACCATAACTCAAGCTAGTCCAATTACCCCTCAAATTCTCAAATCAAAACCATCTCTTCCTGCCTGGAAGAAAGAAATGAAAGCTTCAGAAAGAAAAGCTTTTTTCCAGTGAGTCTAAGGATGGGGGCGGGAGGGACATCTGGCTTCGTATGGATACTTTCCTACAACCTTAAATATGGAGTAATCACTGGGACTCTACACTCAGCAACATTAATAACTAGAGTGACCAGACAGCAAATGTGAAAAATCAGGACAGGAGGAGGGGGTAATAGGAGCCTATATAAGAAAAAGACCTCAAAATCGGGACTCTCCCTATAAAATTGGGACAACTGGTCACCCTATTAATAACTGTAGGAAGCTCTCATCCATCATGAACTTTATTTTTCAGACCACAGTCTAAAACAGGGCTGGTCAGACGATTTGGTGCGAGGGCCATATTGGGCTTGTGAAACTGCATGGAGGGCAGGTAGGGAAGGTTGTGCTTTCCCAAACTGCCTGGCCCCCCGCCCCCATGTACCCCCTCCCACTTGCTGACTCCTGACTGCCCACCCTCAGAACTCCCAACCCATCCAACCCCCCCTGCTACTTGTCCCCTGACCACCACTTCAGGACGCCACCCCCAATTGCCCCCCCGGAACCCCGCCTCATATCCAATCCCTTGCTCCCTGAACTGCCACCACCCTATCCACACCCCCGCCCCCAACAGGCCCTCCGGGATTCCCACACTGCCCCGACCCATATCCACACCCCCATCCCTAACCATCCCCCCGGGACACCACCACATCCACTGCCCCAAGCTCCCACTCCCTTGGCCACCCCCCCAAACCTCTGCCCCATCCAACTTCTGCTCCCTGTCTCCTCACTTCCCCCCAGGATCCCCTGCCCCTTATCCAACCCCACCCCCGGTCCCCATCACCTTACCATGCTGCTCAGAGAGTGGCAGGAGCTCACAGTCATGCTGGAGCCAGCCACACCGCTGCAACGCTGCCTGGCAGGAGTGGCAGGTGGGCCAGAGTGCTGGTGGCACAGCGTGCTGAGGTTGCGGGTGAGGGGTGACAGCAGGGGAGGGGTCAGGGGTAGCCTCCCTGGCCGGGATCTCAGGGGCCAGGCAGGATGGTCCCGTGGGCTGTAGTTTGCCCACCTCTGGTTTAAAACTATCCAAACATTTTCTATCAGTAATCACCAGAACTCTGGTTCTCAAAATTCCCCTGTAGAAGCAAGTGAAGATTCTCCTGTTATCTCTTTGAAGTATCCCACAAGACTTTTCTTTTTACTCTTGTTTTCTGGGATTATACTGTAGGCAATATAGACACAAGGAGAGATAGAAGGGATATACTGACTGGGTTTACCAGGATACCTACAAACCTAAGGCTGGCTTTTACAGTACAATTAATTTCAGATAAATCAAAGCCTCTTGCAACTAGATTTGAGATCTGAAATACTTCCAGCCTTTCATACGGTGTCATGGGTATGCAATTAGTGCGCGCAGTGATGAACACAAACTGGTTGAAAGTCAAGCTTCATGCATCTGAGATCAGAGAGAGTTCATCCACAATAAAAAGTTCTACAACAGCAGCACTCAGACAGAAAACGCAGTTCCGCTGGTCAAGGGAAAAATAACTACTGAACAGGAAAGGAATACTGTGATCTGTCTCAACTGAACTTGAGACAGACTTGAAACCACGCCCCTCACGCCACAGACAGTTGGCCACAGTGCAAATAAGTTGGGTCAGAAGAACCCTTTTTACTTTCATAAATACATTTACTTGTCCTTAAAAGAAACTTACTTAAAGGTTAAATGGCAAGTCACCTGAAATGCTAGTTCTCTGCAATTATATATTTTCCAAATTCAAGCACAAATGAGGCCTTTGAGCCATGCCTAATAAAAATAACCTGCCAAATGATCTCTGGGCACCTCTCCTTCCATCCATTCAGCAAACACAGATGGGTTTGGACGGGATTCATTAATTGCTCTACTTAAAACACACAGCTAGATGCAACTGATTAATCAGATTGCTTTCCACAGACAAAAAGTAATATTTGACTCTGCAACCTTCAGAAAGCAAAAACAAAAAAGTCTGCCATCTGGGCCTTTCTGAAGGTTGCAGAGTCAAATATTACTTCTGTCCTCAATCAGCCCACACCTGCCTCCAGCCCCAAATACTTGGAAGGGCCAGCACTCAGTGATCAAGGATGACACTCAGCACATCCACACTTGACAGACAACGCAGTGTGTCAGAACATATATAGCTTTGGCAGAGACGCACTTCATTGGCTTAACCGCTACACCAGAAAGACATGATCTTCAAGGCGAGTGTTTTCGATCCCTGTAGATAGCTGACACAAATTACAGCCCTGTTACCAAGAGAGAAGGAAGAAGAGGAAGAAAGTCAAAACAACACAGACTTACCCAAAAAATCTGTGACCACGACCTGTAAAAACTATTAGTGTTGTGTTCTCAAGGTATCTCTGCATTGTAGGAGTTTGTGGGCTATCTTCAGGGAATGATTAATAAAGCGCTTCTTTGGCAATTGTAGCAAGATAGGCAGGCAGGCAGGCAGACCTTATCATATCCTCGCCCCAAGCAACACACTAACACCGCTACAATGATCTCCCAGAGAACATTTTTCACACAGCACCCCTTGCAGAGTGAGTGATCCGTCCAAATTCAAGGCTGACAGACAAATAAAAGGAACACAACAGGCAGGAGCAGAAAGGAGACACCTAATGCATTCCTGGGAGACAGCACCTCTTAACGGAAACTTTTCCATTCATCATGTTCCAGGATCACTTTGCTCAAAGCAGCAAAGACATTTAGGAACATAGAGCTTTATTCCTAAAAACAGGTGCATTAGCCCACCGATCCGCAGTTCCATGGGTCATATGACTCGTACTGATGCTTCAGGCTTTTGTAATCAGTGTTCTTGGCTCCCTTTGCAAGGGAGATTCTTCCCCCAAGCCCTAAAACTCTGTCACCTGCTGCTTGCTTCCCTTATGCATGAGCCTAATCAGAACAGTGTTCATGCTGCGCCACATCCCAGTCTTCCCAACAGGAGAAGCAGTTTATGACTGGACTCACTGCAGACCAGAACGGCAGGCGGTAAACACAGGCTAGTATTTCAAAAGCACCCAAGTCAAAAGCCTAAATCCCATTGGTTTTCAATAAGACATAGGGCTCAATTCACAAAGGCGCCGAAAGATGGAGCCGGACGCCTCATGGGATTTTAAAAGTGCCTAAGCAGGTTTGGTTCCTAACGCTCATTGAAAGCAAATGGGAGTCAGGCACCTAACTCACTTAGGTGTTGCTGTAAATCCCACTAGGCACTTATCTGCATCGTTAGGTGCCCAAATACATTAGTTTCCAATGTGCTTAAGTTACTTTTGAAAACGGGACTTGGGTGCTTTTGAAAATTTCATCCAGTATCTTAATCTGTAAACTGGTAAATGTTGCCCCAAAAGATCAGGCCGCATCTGCCCATTCCCTAGGTCAAAACTCTTGAAAAATTCAGAGTGAACCATTAGCTGGTAATAAATACATCAATATCGAAAAGAAGCAACATTACAGGGGCCACTCAGATTTATGCATGTAATTCCCATCAGTATTAATGGAAGAGGGCCATGTACATTCCCTGGGATATTGCTAGAACCCAGTTCTAAAGGAAGCCTAGATCAGGCTGCTGTCTAATTAGTTCAATCAGTAAATCACAGTTAGATCACAGCAGTAAGTCAGTTCTGTCACCTGTGCTGACTGCATAAACCATGCTGATATTTTCTTAACACTTTGTACACTGTCACAATGTATCCCAACCCTTGAATTCTCTGGATGCTGCAGACATGTGGATCCAGCCCCTAAGTATTATTCAGCAAACAGCTGGCAAGACATTCCAAAGGTTAACCTCTTTCCAAACCAGCTGTTTGTTCCTTTGGGCTCGTGAAGCCACTCCGAGTGTTTTCAGGAGAGGTCTCCTTTTTTCTCACTCCCATACCTACCCCTGGGAAGTGAACATCATGAGTCATAGAGCTGAAGGCCAGAAAAGAGCATTAGATCATCGTGTATAACACAGGCCTATGACCCAGGCTGATTTCCTACCTCTCAGTCACAAGGCCATGAAATAAATATTTTACCCAGTGTTGGGTTAATCTGCAGAACCCACTGCCAGAAGATACTATTGAGGCCAAGGCCTTTGCAAGGTACTAAGAAGCATAAGACCGACATGTGTACAATGTGTAGAATCCTGATATTCTATGATTCTATGAATGTGAACATCTGCAGTCAGAAAGGGTAGAAATTTACATGAGGCTGAAAACCTGGCGTGCCTCATGACATATGCCAGTGACCAGCTGGCTGGGGTTAGGAAGAAGCTTTTCTTGTGGGCTGTGGGGAATGGGAAGGTATGCCTTCCTTGGAAGCACCTGGTCCTGGCTAGTCACATATCCCAAGACCAGAAGGAACCACTGTGATCACCCAGTGTGACCTCTTTTAACACAGCCCAGAGCATTTACCCAAAATCATTCCTGGGGAAGCCAGCACATAACTTTTTTAAAAAAAATCCAGTCTTAATTTAAAAATTATTGCTATGGCTAAGCCTTGCAGCAGCTTTGTCACTCGTAACTACCCACCACACCAACGACATGAAACAAGCCCGCACCCCACTCCGAAGCACGCCTAGCTGCAGCTTTTCACAAGGAGCATTAGGAAGGCTCTTTTCACACCCCGACACCTGCAGTCAACTTCTACAAGAGCCAATAAAAAGCCCCAGCAAACACCTGAGATGTCAGCATGTGGTGGCAGCAATCAGCCATTTTAGGTCCGCTCTGACTCCCTTCTGCTGAGTTCTGGTGCTTGCCTGGTATATCCCCTCTCTCAGGCCCCCAGTTTACCATGCTTCTTCTATGCCTGTACAGTGTATTACAGGGCCTAAATACAAATGCACCTTGAATGGAACCACAGAACTCGATCCTACCAACCATCACTGCATCCTCCCAGCACTGTCCCCTATTTCTAAAATAGCCTCCCACTCCCCCCATGAAACTTCTCCAGCCCTCAGACTGAAGGGACTCCCGGTGGCCAGCCCCAGGACTCAGATTTGGGTTTCGGTTACTACTAAAGGCTAAACAGCCAGAATTCAGTACATGCCCACTGTGCAGGATGCCCATCCCCCACAGAACTTCATCCGCTGGAAATTCATTCACCTGCATACCTCGTAATTCCTACACAGAAATGTCCATCTCCCTCACTTCTGTGAGTTATGATGTGGTCCCCAGACTGCAGTACTACACAAAATACACTGCAGACCATTCACCAAGGGATTAATGAGGTATCAATAGACAGAAGCTAGTTTGCAACTCTCTTGGTTTTTAATTCGTTCACTCGCTCTGGACTGTGCCAAATGCAGCAAACTAGCAATAGATATGAAGTTCTAGTGTAGGTTAGTGTAAGGACCCCGAACTGCTGCTTAGGGGTGCCCAGAACTCAGCTTTGTGACCTGGGTCACTTCGAGCTGTATAGATTGTCTCTCTGCTCTATGGAGTGGATCCATGTGGGAAAGCAAAGTTGGACATACTGGGAATTGTGGCAGTTCTCACAAGACCCAAGTTCAATTCCCAGCTTAGACACAGATTTCCTTGGTGATCTTGAATGAGTCACCTAATCTTCCACAGGGGCACATGAGAATAAATCCATTACTGACTGCAAAGAGCTTTTGTATGCTGCTGCGGAGGGTCTAAGCACTCGGAGAGAAATCCAACCTTTTCCAGGAAAAATGCTTTGCTTCCCACATGGATCCACTCCACAGAGTGGAGAGACAATCTACACTGCTCAAGAGAGACCCGGGTCACAAAGCTGAGTTCTGAGTACCCCATTACCAGAACACTAACGAACTGGACGAAGTGCAAAGAAGAGCATCAAAAATGATCAAGCTGTTGGAGGAACTGCTGTAGGAGGAGGGATTACAACAACTGAAGGAATCTAGGTCTACACATGCAGTGACACAGCTGTACCAATACAGCTGTGCTGCTGTAAGAGTGCTCATGTAGACATATTATGTCAATAGGAGAGAGCTCTCCGTTGGCATAATTAAACCACCCCCAACGAACAGTGGTTGCTGTCTCTGCTGAGGGAGGTGCCTTCCCACCAACATAGCGCTGTGCATACCACCACTTATGGGAGTAAAGCTTCTGTCTCTCAGGGGGGTAATTTTTCACTCCCCAGTGCAAAAGAAATGTTTCCAGCATAACTGCTAGTATAGACATGGCCTACCAGTGGCAAAAGGTGGCTGGGGTGTGAAGGGAAAAGAGACATACCACTTTGCTCACATTTGAAGGACACACACACTAATTCCTGCTACAATGGGGGCAACTAAGAATGACAGGCTAAAAATAAGAAGGGGGGAAATTATTCCTAATATAAGATGAGGCTTCCTGTGAAAGAGCAGTTGGGGTTGTGATGTGTCTCTCCATTGAAGATGCTGGAAGCCCAACGATTTCTGGTAAAACTAGATAGCACAAAGCACTAGCAAATTCAAGACAGGGAGCGATCCTGCATTAGCCCAGACCGGATGGTCCAGGTAACCTCATCAGTGGTCTCTAGCTTGACTGCCACTTCCAATGCAAAGGGTTTCTATCGATAGCTGCACTGCTTCTGCACATTAATTTCTAAAAAACCTCTACATCCACTATACACTGCTGTGATATTCAAATTAAACTTAGACAAGCCTGTCATCTGTCATGGTAAAATCATTTAATGACACTTGTAGACCTATTTAAGGGGCTAATTTGATAATAATAGTAATATTCAGCATCTCAGAGCATGACTTACCCCTGGTAAGAATTTCACATTACCCTCACTAAAGACTATGCAGATGATTCTCCAAATTACCTGAAGATACTGAATATTTCTCAGATCCATTTTCCAAGTGACAGTATGTATGCTGAATAATTGAGCCCCACCATAATAAAATCAGGACATTCCATATTGTACACAGATCAGAATCAACTTTGCTAATTCACACTCTGAATATTCATGATATAAATGAGGGAATATAGCCTGAATATTAAACAACATCTACTTACAGCTGGAATAGCAATCTTTCAGTATAGCTGCTAATTGTTTAAACGGTGGAGCTACCAAGGGGCTGGATGGATCAGGAATGCAGAGCATTTCACCTGGGTCACTGGTTCAAATCTAGCCCAGTGATCTGCCATCCGATGGATGCTGAATGATCTCTCTGACATGAGCTGGGGGTACAAGCTGGGTCCATTCTATTGCACAGGGGAGCACATCACAAAAAAACATTATTAGAACAGGCATGTATGCTGGCATCCTAGCAGACAAGCCAAGGGCTATTAGACACTGAACTTCCCCTCTCTCCTGCTGGGGGCAGCATGTGGGTAAAGTCTGTGCTGCCCAGACACTGCCTGCTCTATGGACGCACACAGTTCTTCGGTCTCCAGGGCCTTGAGGACAGCGCATTTTCCCAGCATTAAGAAAAGTGTACTTTAAAGGGTTTCCTTCTGTTGACTACGTGCATTTATAAGGTGTCCCCTGCTGAGGTACAGAGATCCACAGGACTGAAACCCAATTTTAAAGAAACGGTCAAATTGTGGCCCAAGTGACATCAGCCCGAATCTGCGACATCAGCCTGAAACAATAGTTCTGAGAGCTGCTAAGTGCCCTGCCCATCTCAACATGCCATTAACTCTGAAGCCTAAAAATTACATGTTAAAGTGACAACACTGTTAGCTATTTCCCTCTGGATTAATGCGTGCAAAAAAGAAGAGCATAGGGGAGCACATCACAAAAAATCATCATCAAAACAGGTATGGATGAGCTGATGTCACTGCATGGATAAAAGAAGAAGGACGCTCATGGTACAACAATCTGTTCTACCTAGAGTGTGTAGCATCTTGTTTTGGCAGGTTTGGGTGATTAGGAAAAAAGGGAATGGTAATTAGACATCTGCAGCCAATACTCATTTTCTGCTGTATGTTCATTTTCTGCTTTGGCACCTTGGGGACAAACCCGATCTGAAGCAATGGAATCTCGAGATTTCTGTTTTAATCAGCAAATCATTTTCCTGGCACTCACCAGAGGCAGCTGGCCCACATCTCAAACGCGAAAGAGAAAATGTTCACAAAGATACACAACAACTAGGCTCTGCCAACTGAAAATATAGTTTAAATGAAAGCAAAATGTGCTTCCTGATCCCCCGGCAGAGAGACAAACCGCGTTGCAGAGATAACGAATTCCTTCCCTTGTTACACACCCCATTTCTTCTGCAAGCCCTTTGGAGCAGGAAATTATTTGCTTCCAGCGTCTAATGCTTCTCTCCTTCTCAAGAATCATGAGAGCTGCCTGCCTCACCAAGTGTGCCAAGAGTTTAAAACTTGGGCAGGGGAGATGCAGGGAACATTTGTGCACAAGTTATTCCCACCCAACTAATCACTGTATAAAAATCAATCATCATAGGGTATAAAGTTAACCAGGAATTTAATACCCAATGATCTGAAGCTGCTGCAGTTGTACAATTTAACACGCTCATAAATGTTTCATTTCTAATTTACCAGTGCAGCAACTTCTGCCAAAACTTTTCCTTCCTTCTCCAGTAACTTGGATGTGTATTTTGTTTCTCGTTACTTCCCTAATGAAATAGCTGCATTCCTGCAGGGACTACTCTTATTCCTTAGTCAAAAAAAAAAAAAAAAAAAAAAAAAAGTTCTGTTTCAAGTCACACCCCCATCCCTTGTAGAAAACTCGTACTCTTCTTGACCTGGAAACTGCAATCTTAAATTCCAAAGTAGAATAATCCTCTCCCTGCAGAGCTGAGATATTAGCACTTCTGGCCTTGGAACTTATTTATGAAGTAACAAAAAAAGTTCTTCAACAGAGAGAAATTAAATGTGGTGCCATGAATGTTTGAGACATCCACACACGTACACAAATAGGAAATAAGGAAAACATTGAAAGCAGGATGCTGGAAGGATGGAGCAAGTCTGTTGAAGCTCTGGATCAGAAGAGGAACTTTGATGGTAAGGAACGAGGGTATCCAACTGCTGGTGGTACTGGCAACCTGCCAGAAGCCTAGAGGGCAGCACCTAATTCACATTAGATAGACTGGGCTATAGCCGCCTGTCCATTGAGGTGGTTGGCCCCAGCACGAAGGATTCATGTTGATCCAGGCAGCCAACTCGCAGCATGGTGGGGCTTGTTTATTTTTTAAAAACACTATATAAATGTTTCCCTCCCCCACCGATGTTTCTAAGGATCTTTTCATCTAGGAAGGAACGGTGATGTTGACACTAAGCAAAGTGCTGTCGAAATGCACAGAGTAAAGCAATGGATAAAACAGAGGCCACATCTCCACTACAGGCACTACAGAGACACAGCTAGCACACCATATCTATGCCACGGTGGCAGTGTCTGGAGATGCACATGGCAGCGATGGAAGGATTTTTTCCATCACTGTAGTAACTCCCTCTCCCCAAGCAGCAGTCACTGGATCAACAGCAGCATTCTTCAGTCAGTCAATCTAGCTGTGTCTACATCAGGGGTTTAGGTCGGCCTAACTGCGGTGCTCGGGGGTGTGGATTTTTCACAGCCCTGAGCACTGTATCTATGTTGATCTAAGTTTTAACTGTAGACTAGACTAGAGAGAAAGGCCTCACAATCAGAGAAGTCACTTGTAAAGAGCGTGATACAACACTGCAAGGCAGAGCCATGATAGCTGAGTTGACTGTGTCCCCTTTACAGAGATAGGTGGCTGTGAGCCTGAGTGGAGAGCTCCCTCGTTTATCCTCAGCCCCCTGCCTCCCATTGGCTGCCCCAGAGATATTAACACATGCAAACTCAGCAGATGCTGGCACAAACAGAAATCATAGAATATTAGGGTTGGAAGGGACCTCAGGAGATCATCTAGTCCAACCCCCAATCAAAGCAGGACCAAACCCCAACTAAATCATCCCAGTCAGGGCTTTCTCAAGCCCGACCTTAAAAACCTTTAAGGAAGGAGATTCTACCACCTCCCTAGGTAACCCATTCCAGTGCTTCACCACCCTCTGAGTGAAAAAGTTTTACCTAATATCCAACCTAAACCTCCCTCACTGCAACTTGAGACCTTGTTCTGTCATCTGGTACCACTGAGAACAGCCGAGCTCCATCCTCTTTGGAACCCCCTTTCAGGTAGTTGAAAGAACCTATCAGATCCCCCCTCATTCTTCTCTTCTGCAGATTAAACAATCCCAGTTCCCTCAGCCTCTCCTCATAAATCATGTGCTCCAGCCCCCTAATCATTCTTGTTGCCCTCCTTTGAACTCTCCAATATTTCCACATCTTTCTTGTGGTGTGGGCCCCAAAACTGGACACAGTACTCCAGATGAGGCCTCACCAATGCCAAATATAGAAATATGATCATGCCCCTCAATCTGCTGACAATGCCCCTACTTATACAACCCAAAACGCCGTTAGCTTTCTTGGCAATAAGGGCACTCTGTTGAAGGTTCTCCCCTCCCTCATTTCACAAAAGCAAACTGAGGAACTAAGAGGGATCAACACTGGAGAGAACATTTGGATCCCACCAGCCTTGCATCCCACATCTGGCAGCAGCCATTGCCAGATGGAGACGAAAAAAATCCCATGCTCATGGCACCTGGCCATTTGTTCATGCTGTACAGTTCCTTTCCATCCCCCTGAAGCTCACATCCTTTCCCTGGAAGCATCTGAGCTCACTTTTCAGCTTGGTGGAGCTGCTTGTGTTGCATGGGTTCACTTGACTTAGGGCAGGTAGCAATTGATCTTTCCGGGGTCAATTTATCGCATCTAGTCTAGACACGATAAATCAAACCCTGAGCGCTCTCCTGTCGATTCCGGTACTCCACCACCAGAAGAGGCATAGGCGAAGTTGACGGGGGAGCAGCAGCAATCGACTCAGCGCCATGAAGACACCGCAGTAAGTCGACCTAAATACATCATCTTCAGCTACACTATTCCCATAACCTAAGTTGTGTATCTTAGGTCGATTCTCTTTGCCCCTTCCCCCCAGCCCGCAGTGTACTAGTTCACTAAGTCAGTGTACTCCTAAATTCACTTGACTTAGAAGACTTTTAAAGAAGCTGGGCTAGTAGCATAGCTGAGTCCTACCTGCCCAGGATGTATAAATACTCCATGGGTTCTACTGTATGGAGCTAATCCTTCCAGAACAAACAATCCCTGCTAAACAATGTCTCTGGGACACAGACACGACTTTTCTTTCCCAGCTGGCAAATCGCACGCACATTTTACTATATCCTCCTTTTGTTCAAATGAACACAGCATTGATGAAGAAAGCTGGAGAAATCTCTCCCCTGACTGCATTTAATTCTCTGTGTCTCCTGCACAGGACAGTAAAGCTCTGCAGGAACTGCTCCAAAAACCACATCTGTTTTCTGATCCTTCTTCCCGACTCCATTCCCACAAAGCAATCAGCAGTGGTGACTGACGTGGCTGCACCAGAAGGTCCCTTTCTTTTGGGCAGTTGACATTGATTTTCCTTATCTGGCTGGAGGGCCCAGCACTCAAGCAGGCTTTGAGAGCAGAGCGAAGGGGAAGCAGGTTTCTGAGATAAGCAGAACGATCCACCTGAGCTCAGACAATTCTCCCTATGCAAAGGTCCCATGCACCACACCACACCTACTCTTGTCCAAAAGCACTGTGACCTGGGCCTAGGAACCTAATTTCAGTCTGGGGAAAATGTGCCACACTCACCGTTCCAGAAACTGAGGTCCCCTAACCACAAAGCAGGGTCCGAACGGTTTGTCAGCCTCATTCACTGCCCCCTACCACTGAAACACAATCCAGACCTGGAGAGGAAGAGTCATTAACCTGGATGCACATCTGATGAAAACAGCTAATTAACAATGTCAGTTGTGACATAAGGGACTCCCTACTAGAAGCTGGGCTGTGACCATCACCTCATTAAACACAGATCGCTACCCAGCATTGTAATAGGGTGCTCACCACTGAAGCAACTCCTAGAGGCAGGTACTGTATCACAGTCCTTTTCACATCCCTGGCACCCTGTGACGGGGCTAGCCAACTCCACATTAGTGAGGAAGGGGTTAAGCCAGTAGCTCTGGCAGCGGAAGTCCCGCCCCCCACGGTACTGGGCATGCTCCAGGTGTCCTAGCAGTATAAAGGCTGGGAGCTCAGCTGAGTCTAGGCAGGCAGCTGATGGAGAAGGATGTGCCTAGGAGAATCCTGCGGCGGACCAGCTCCAGCCCCTGGAGGTGCCGGGACTGGAGGCCTTCCCAAGCC